>JAPDOI010001378.1:0-186637 GCA_029168955.1 Aplectana chamaeleonis | reverse complement strand
TTGTTCTGATGAGTTGATAAGTTGCATGATTTAGCAGTCGACATACGACGTTTAGTTCTTCTTTGACAGGTGAGATAACTCGCCGAAATTCTTTACTGTAATTCAGCTGGAAGGGAATTCCACGGAAATTTGCCCTGAAAATTTTTTTTTAGCGTAGATTTTTAAGATTGATTCGTCCAGCTTTACATAAGAACCCTCGTAGAATCGCCAGCCTCCTTGTGAAGCTGTTCGTCACCCCAGCCACAAAACTGTAAATAATTAGCAATTAATGATAGCAGCGTGACGACAGTGATGCGCTCGTCACACCAGAAAATTCTTTTTATTGGAAGCGGCGAATCACATCTATAATCCGCCAGAAGTCGAACATCCTTTCAGCTACTGGGTGATTAGGGATGGCATAGTCCTCATAGTAACGTTCATTAAAATTGGGATCGCTTTTGCTCAAAAGTACCTGAAAACAAAAAACTGTGGGCTACTGAGCTCATCAATATTGATACATGCCTTGCTGCCGGCTCTTATTATTCTGTTTCAAAAGGCAACACACGCACAAACTGTTGATGATTTCATTCAAATCAATTGGGGACGATGCGTAGTCTCCCATGTCGTCCCCGTCAACTTCGTCGTCCTGGTCGTCCCCAGCTTTTGGAGTTAAGCCATGACAGTGTCTGTGTAAGTCTTTTCAAACTTCCTTGCATCGTTCAACCCGCTCATCGTCCTAGAACTCCAGTTCTTGGCAATGACGCAGGCGTATTAGATATCTGCTGGTGAGAAAGCCGACCTTCTTTGTTAGCACATTTCACAGCGAATCAGTTCATTGCTTGGAGTCTCCACGCTTTTTTATCGCTATCCCTGTGTTATTTTGAAAAAAGAGCGACACCTACCTACAGCAGACAGGCGCACAACTATAGATTCACAAAGAGTGAAGACCTTGACACCACCACGGCGGCTCGGCTCTCAAACTGTACTTTAATCAAAAAAAACTTGAACTGTCTTCATCTGTCTCCCCGACTGGTAAAGCAACCACAAGAAACAAAAAAAACATTCATGATAAGAAGAAAAAATCAGTGTGTAATAATAAGGAGGCTATTATGGTGAAATTGCAATATGAAAAACCTGGAAGATTACAGCGAGAAAGTTACAATACAATCATAGGCACACAATAAAAACCAAAGTGCAGCTAAAAACTGTTGACGTTCAGAGTAAACGAAGTACTGAACCTGCATGAACAAGGCTGTGTCCTGATGCAATGGCAGAAACAATCAAGAAAAATCAGGCAAACGACGAGGCCTTGGCCCGGTGAGTAAAGGAAAATCGATAAGAGTTTTGGTCGCTAATTGGCTAGACAAGAGAAAAGAGAGAGCCTCACAAACAAGAGTGCGCCATTGACGGCAGAAAGAAAACAAGGAAATGACCGGGCCGGCCAAAGGGGTGCGAGCTAGGTAAGGGTTTGGCGCCAAATGCTAGACGTGGAGCGGCTGCAACTGTGGCGGCGACGAAAATTGGGCGATGTTGGGCCCGGCACTGGAACCTGCCGCGCGCGCCAAACCGCGTTAATCAATTTTTGTCTCTAATGCTGTGAAATGGTTTAGATTCTTTTTTCATTTTCAGACAACATGTGCAAGAGAAAACTTGTCATAATTTATAGGTCAGAGTGAGATTTCTTTTGCAATTACAGAACCATGAATAAAGTGTTTTCTGGAACCATTGTCGATTATAAGTCGAAATTGACTAATTTTTGAAAAACTGATTTTTGTGGATTTGCGAATGCGAAGAATTTCACGTTGACCAAAGTTATAAGAAATACTGAGAAAACCTAAACAGGCAGCAGCGACTGTTTAATAATCCGTATTGCATCCCACTATTTTGCCAGTCGAGGTGATCTGCGAGTTTCACCATGTTTGAACGTATCAACTTCCTGAGTAATCTGAGAGATAAACGTTACTAATAAACGGTCGCTGCTGTCTGTTTGGGTAAACCAAGAAGTTTTCCCTACCTTTTCTTTGAGACCCGGAAGTAGCTCAAACCAGTTTGAAGTGGAAGAGAAGAAGTGATTCCTCGGATGATTCGGAAAAATAGTCGAAGTCCAAGTATAATCGATACTACTTCCATTGTCACGGTTAAGGAACTTCACTGACACATTCTCTTTTGCAAATTGATCAAATCATTTGCAGTACTGAAAAGGCAAACTGTCAGGACAATTCACAAAAAGGTACCTCGCACGAGCTTTGAGAGAGGGTCAATTTTGTATCAGAGCTCCCCCCAGGTAACATGGGTTTGGTCTAATGTTTCGCGATTTTCCTCACTTTCCCAGAAGCGCTACTTCAGTCTGTTTTTCCTTGGAGATAAAGGCACGTTCCATATACAAAAATGGTTCCCTTTGATCTCCCGGTAGGGCTCGGACCTCCTCGAGTTGGACCCTTTTCACTGTGGATGCTTCTGTGCATTCGTTCGTTCTAACCCAGCAGAGTTGGGTAAAAATGACAAAAAGTATCGTCAATCACTGGATGGGAGGAAGCCACGACGCTACTTGGAAAAATTGCGCGCGGCAGAACAGAATGGAGGATGGCTATTGATCGAATGACTTGACGCCCGAGCTGGCCGGCCGCGGCTTCCTGTGTATGAAAGAGACTTGACGATGAACAATACCAACTATTGGCAAAATGTTGATAATAATCATTCACAATATTGAAGAAATAAAATCGTGAGCGAAATCGAACGAGAGGGGCCGAGCGGATACATGATGAAATAGAGAATTCTTCGGGGCGCCGCTGCCCGCGATTGCAGGCAAGCAATCGTGACGGGACCATGTCGCGATCCGCTGGCAGCAAGTCAAGACGGCATGAGGCGACTGTAGAAAGTAGCTCGCGACAGCAAAATGTGGTGGATGCTTGAGTCCTTCATCTCTGTTTTTCAAAAGAGCATTTGTTATATCCATATAAAAATACCCTTCCGGCGTCAGAACGTGGGTCTGTGTTACGGGGCCGACTTGGTTATGAAGCTGAATTTCAATAGGGCACCTTTGCAGAAACGTCGTGGCGATTTGCTGCAGTATCCACACTGCTTTCCTCTGATGCTCTTCCTGGTAGAGCACGGAAATCGGTAGCCACTCACGGTGTATACGCTGCACTGAATGACGTGTTTGTGCTTCTCTTGATTGACAAGGCAACCGTCGCATCCCCCGAAATTAAGTCAGGACACTTTACGGCTTGTTTTTGGCTACATGAAATATCGACACCTGCTAAAACTCCTACTGATGACGGGGTTGGGAAGTTTTCCGAAAGAGATAAATGGTGGATTCAGACGCATTTATTGAGCACAAAAGTTAGTGTAAACCAGGTCCGGGCAGCAGAGCTGAGCCTGCTGTTTTGTGCTGTAGTTGAAGCATCGTTAAAGCGTTATGCTTTGTGCACTATCTACATACCCGTGCGGAGAGCGATTGTGCTCTTTCCTGCTCTCGTCAGACGGTGCCTACTCTTGCTTGTCACCAGAGGCCGAAGTTTGACAGTGTCTATTGGATATCTTTAGTGGTGATACTTTTCTTATCACTATCTATCTGGAACTGCTACATACATCTGCCCGGAATTTGTGGATCGACGATTGTGAATTATATTCAGTGGTCGCATCTGCTATACGTTCTGCGCTGGTATATTTAACTGAGATCGTGGATCAACCTCGCGATTATCATCAGTGGTCGTATCTGCTACAGTTCTGTGCTCGTATATCTATCCGGACCTCGCGGATTGACATTTGTGATTTATCATCGGTGGTCGTATCTGCTATAGTTCTGTGCTGGTATGTAGATCTGAACCTCGTGGATCGACAATCAAGGTTTATCATCAGTGTTGGTATTCGCTAGTTTTATATTTCCTTTTTTTTCCCTAAATATTATTCTGATTCAATTGATTTTTTTTTCTATTTTGTTTATTTTTATTTCTTCCTAGTTTATTTCATTTTTTATTTCAAAAATTTTAATATAATTTACATTTCGAATATTCCCATTCATCTCAACTTTTGATGATTTCCCAATTTAAATACTCCAAACTTTGAAAATTCATAACTCACTCAAATTGTCGAAAAATCAATTATTTACAATTTTTTCAGAAAAAAATTAGATTTCGAAAATTCGATATTCTGGGGGCGTAAAAGAGATTGCGATGGTAGTATCACGTTTCCTGTCATAACGATCACGACTCCGGCCATGATTTCTCTCTCAGGAAGCTAAAAAAAATGGCAACGAAAAAAATATTCCATAATGTGCTTGTACAATTACTGCAATTTCTCGTTTTTCGTGCTTCACGGCAATCTAGTATGTTAACCCACGATTTTTAGGAAACCTTCAAAGTTCAGTTAACAACTTCAGATTTGAATGAGAGCGAGCTGCACCGTTTTCCGGCCTTCTTTCCAAAAATTAGCTTCTTACCTCAATTTCAAGCGTCCCAACAAGATCGTGAACGCCATCTTAAAAAATAAAAGATAATGAAAGTTATTTACGATCCAAATCGAGCGGCTTTCTTCCATTTCTAACAAAAATCAGGAAACCACTCCGAACCATGGTTGAAACCAAATCAGGTACGCGCTTGGAGCGCACCACAAAAAAATGGCAATCTCGAGAGTAAGGCTCGGTCCATCGCTAGGTACGAGAGGCACTACGGTGTTGGAACTTCGGTATTTGCGTCCGTTGCCACTCATTGCTGGCCATGAGATGAACGGAGCCTGAGAGATGAATGAAATCGCCTCCGGGTGCGATTTTGAAAGATGTGTACCATCAAATGGTCAAATACTAGTGAAATTCAGAAGTGGGAAGCTGAAAACTCCTCGGAGTGTGATTACGGGTGTTCGTGTGTGTGTTAGATATGCATACAAGCATTGATTGATGTCCTTTGAATACCAATAGATATCCTGCTGGATATCAATATACATACGTATAACACTATATTTCCTCCCCAAATATCCTGCAGGAACTTCTTATGGAAACCATTCTCTGTCATCCTTTCTGGAGTTTTAACAAAACTTGACGTGTGAGCGTTAGCAAGGCGTTTTGAATTTCTTGCACGCTAACATGCTCGAACCCGCGCGTTTCTGTCAAGTCGATCGACAGCCGGCTTGGTGGCGTCCTGGAGCTGTCGCGGGTAAAAAATTCTCATTTTCCTCAAAATCTTCATTTTCCTTTATCCTTAATGACTCAGTTTCCTCATTTCCTCTTTTACTTTGTGTCTTGTTTTCCGCTTTTTAGCTTGAGCTCCGCGAAACCTCCGAGTGACTGCTCCAAATAATACGGCAGGGCGAGCACGTTAAAGCCACCGAAAAGGCATTTGTGGCACAACATTAGTTGAACCTACTGCTCGCGATTCCTCGTCGCTACTCGTTGGCGTAACGACTTCTGGCATGGAGGTGATGTGTTTAGATTCATCATCCCCGAATACTTTCTGCAGTCGATCCCGAAACTTCCTGCAGAAAACCTTCACTGCGGTTCGGAATTTTCTCAGGGGAAATGACAACAAAGAAAGCGATAATGCGGTAAGGTCCGGATCAACTGACTCGTGTCTCCCCAGATTTTCTGGGAGGCGGTTTAGCACTTCTCGAGTGGAGTTGCTCGAGAAGGAAGTTGATATCAAGTGTGCGCATCCCTATTTTGAAGTGCATGTGATAGATCAGAGTGGCAATGCGTGCAATTTGGCTGCACGGCAAGACTTAATTTTGAAGGAATATCAAAGTCGCTGCCAATATCGTTATTGTTCGGTGTGGCATTCGTGCCTCGCTTTTTGATGTTCTAAGCCGAGCTGTACCAGTTTCTATTTATAGATAATGGGTGACGTGCTTCACTTTGTTTTTCAACTACGAATTCTACTAGTCTTGAAGTCGTGCTTTGGGGATGTTGAGTTGATTTGTAATCGTGAATTCGTTTTATGTTTCGGCGTAGGCGGTTTGCTTTCATGTTTGCTTAATTTTTACTATTGTTATCGGCGTTGCGTTTGCGGATTTTTTTCTAGATAAAATTATATTTGGGGTAAAAAAAGTGTTTTTTTTTCATTCTAGTTCATCTTATTCATTTGCGTCTCCCCTCTCCATACTATAGTATCTCGTTTCTGTTCGATGGCTGTGCTCTCCCCAGACGTTGGAACTAAGGGACTACAGTAGCGATGGGCTCCTGCCCTTTTCCTTATAGACACAGTCCAACCTCAGCGGTGAAATTTGTTCATATAGTCCGCTCATAGCAACCCTGCCAAGCGCAAGATGTGAATTCGCTCGAACAAACGATGAACTGCAGGTAGAACGTCGGCCCCATTCACACTGGGATTTTCAAAGCATAATCAAGCGTTCCGCCCCGACGAGGGAACCAAAATGTCTGCAAACGGAAAATTCCTTTGTGCATGCTCAGTTACAAAATGTACAAGAGCAGAGTTCTCCTTCCTGGGCGGCGTGCACAAGCTTAATATAATATTTTATTTTATCATACAATATTATGGTTGGAATGTGCATTTGAACCCACCAAACGCAAGGCGCAGTCGCACCCTTAGTTCTGCCTCTCACTGCTTTGCTTGTTTTTGTGAGAACTAATAATATGTTAATGAGTGTGTTTGTGATCTCCGCTATCTTATAGTTGTCAATCTCCTGTTGATGTTATAAGAAAATGTTAATGTGATTGTCCGTAGAATAGTTATAAAAGTTTTGTGTCCCAATTGTGGAAGAGTAGAAATGCTGACGATCCGCTGAGTGGTCTAGTGATGAAATAGTGCATAGGATGTGGGAGAGATGCAGCACGAATTTCATCAACAGTAAACCTTCAGCAGCCACCAGAACCAGCGAAAAATTGGAGGTGGTCAAGCTAGGGTGAATATATACAAATAAATGCAGCTAACCCTGGCTTTGTAAAAAGTAAGGACAGGCCTCGAATTCGAATTTAGCGCCCAAAATAACCTCCTAGGGTTTTGGCAAGGAAAAGTGGGGAAAATTCTGATCACGTGGATATCTCCGACTTTTCAGTACTTTCAGACTTTTTTTCGGCAATTAAAAGGCTAAAAACTATCGGAAATCGGAAATCAGCTCACCCCTGGGTAGAATCCTAATCTTCGCTTTTAGGGCCAAAGTTCTTACGATTCCGATACGTGATATTTACTTTTGGCCGAAATTTCCTTGGACCCTTCTCACCACCCGTTGAGAAAATACACAATCGCGCTTGACACTGGGTATCGTTTGTGTCTGGTTCGCTTTGTGCAAGGAGCGTCTTTTCAATCCATAGGATCTATTTTTGTGGTAAAACAGCTTATTTTCTTTGCATGGTATCGAGACACCATTGCGGCTCATCACTCCATACAGCACATAATCTCTGATTGTGCTTCTCTCATCATCGTACTGTGCACTGGGAGCCAACCTAAAATACTGAAAATTAGAAAAATGCACGAATTTCTGATCTGCAATGCCCTAAGGGACTGATGAGCACAGCGCCATATGGGCGCGATGCGGCCTGATGGTGGGCTGCCGTATGGATAGATCGCGGCCATCTGTCAATACGGCAGCCCACCATCAGCTCAGAAGATTTTCGTTTACTTGATTTCGACTTTAAGAACAACTTTCTGCTTGTCGCCGTAACGAACCACGGTATAGTTGTTCTTACGTGGATAACAACTTGAGATTCACCAACTTGTCACCAATCATTGATCTTACTGTAAGAACAACTTTATAACAAATTATCAGCCTTATGTTGTTATCTAGTTGTTGATACCGTACAGCAGAATGTAGCTGACTTGTCAACAACACTCCGATCCACCCAGGGAACACTAATCTATCGCTACATTGATTCGTAGCAGTGAGAACTGCTAGGAATCAATGTAGGGATGAGTACTTCCTAGGATCCTCAAACCTTATCCCATGTTTCGAACACTGAGATACGGCTTGCAACTCCTGAAAAACACCGTTCTGGTGGTACAGTGTTTCTTAGAAGGCCTCACAGTAAATAATTATTCTTAAAAAATGCACAAATCTGTTTAGCCCAACAACTCATGCAGGGGAACAAAGACGGCAGCTACATATAAATCTAGAGAGGATCATGTGAATGAATAGTGCACAACCTAAAAGAGCATCATTCAAGGATAGCGAAAAACACAAAAATTAATACGAAATCGGAGAACATGGTAACAGAGGAGGGATAGCACCAACATGGCAAAAATTGCACTGGTTTCAGATTAGATAGTTCATGGACCGGTACACAGATAAGCAAAACTTGATGTCTTTAACGTTTCGTGACTTGTTCAGTGGTTTGTAAACTACAGCGGTCTAAAATGTTAGACAGAAATTTATGACCTGAATATAGCAAAGGAGAGAGTGGAAAGCTCATCCAGAAGAGGTATCGAACTTTTTGGGACCGGATTCAGCTGTTTTCGAAAGGTTTGCAACCTAATAAAATTCTACAGCCTCTTTATAAATTTTATAAAATCTGATTCAAAATAGATACACTTTATAAAATCTGTGTTGCTTGGGAAAAGATCTGATGCTCAGCAGGATCACTATTCTGCAGGAATGAAATGCTGACCCACCGTATTTTCTCTAGTAGTAGTACACCAATAAGAGATGGCTGGAAAATAGAAGTGCACACTCTTCTTGAGGTAAACCCCTATTAGTAGTAAACACCAGAATGAGGTCAAAATAGAAATTTAGATTCGAAAACAGTGCTTAGAAAAGGCGATAATATTAAAGAGTGTGCATGTGACGACTCAATCGGAAGTAAATGGCTGACTTTTCATGATAAAGGATTTTCGATGAAACTCTCAGTTTTTCGATGAAAAGATCCACTATGAGAGATCCAAAAAATGAAGCTGAAAATAGAAGTACACCATCTACCTGAAGCGTACCTTAATAGAAGTAAACCCAAAAAAGAGGCTTGAAGCTTGGAAGTTTATGTACTTCTAATTCTAAAAGAGAAAATACTGTACTCAAGTACCCTACTAGCGCCACTTGTCGCATTCGTTGATTGAAAGCAGTTTTGCTCGATCTGGTCTATCAGGCATCACGATTTACATGCGTTCATGAATTCTTTCTCCTCTTTAGCTTTGGTGTGTTTGCTGCCTTATTCGTACTATACCAGAGGAATTTAGTGACACAATGGTAGAAACGGAGACACCTCCGCTCCGCTTTCAAAATAGCGAGATAATAGCTGTGTGGCGGCTTTCTAGAGTGATAATACAAACCATATCTGTGTTGTTGAGATGAACTCATAATCTTTGCATCCCTACAAAGAAAGCATATAATGCGTAGGTTAGATCTGCCTAAACGAATTGTATTTTCAGTATCTCTTGTCCGTCTGTAGTAGATCTTTGCATTACCCCGCCCCAAGCAGCTGGTTTCAGAAAATATGAGCTTTTCTAAAGTTCCGCGAAAAGGTAGGGGTACCCACCAGAAATTTTTTGGGTGTTTTTTTTCTAGGGTGCTGGAAACGAATCTGGGGTCTGTTTGTCGAAATTCCGAGGTTCACTGTAAGTTACGGTAGGTAATATGCCATTTAGGGGCAAAACCTACTTTAATAGTTCGAATATCGGCAAATGGACATCAAATTCGTGTTCACCGCCCTAATAACCCCCGCACACAAATTTTGAGTTAAACCTGAGACCTTGATCAAACAACCATATACTATCCGTAATCTACCGCAGATCGGCGAATGGACCTCACATTCGTGTTAAGCACATCAAATCACCATCAGAGAATGATATCGAGGTACATCTATCGAAGAATTTCGGAAACCGCAAAAGTGGCGGTTTGGCCGCAACATTTTCCCCCGCTGGGAAGCTTTGAGCGAAATAAGAAGAAAACTTTGGAGAATCGACGAAGATATGTACATATGTACCTCAGATTCGTGATCAGCAATCCGAAAAATCCGCTTCAAGAATTTTAGGTCAAATCTGGTACATTTTTTCTGGAGCGCTAGAACTCCTTATTGATACAGGTAACCACCCAACCAAAAATCCGTTCAAGTTCGAAACGCTATCAGTTTGCACAAAGTTCGGGAAATGAGCTAACACCCCCTGAGCAAAGTTCGGGTGAAAGCACATTTCCCGAGCTTTTGTGCAGAATGATAGCGTTTTGGACTTCAACGGATTTTTGATTGGGCGGATACTTGTATCAATAAGAAGTTCTTTCTTGAAGGGTTTCAGTCAAATCTGGAAAATAGGCGCTTTTGGAACCCTCTATCAGATGCAAATAACCATTCAACCAAAAATCCATATTCAACCAAAAATTCGTCAAAGTCCAAAACACTATCTATGTATCTGAGCAAAATTTTCATCAGAAGTGTTGTTTTGGGGCGATGAACACGATTATGAGGACCTTTCCAGATTGTCGAAAGTTTACTGAACGTTTTGGAAGATAAAAAGCACGAAACAATCGTATTGAGCTTATAACTTCTCGGAACTAGCGGCTCGAGACGGGGTACTGCAGTTTCACTACAGACGCCCAAGAGATACTAACAATACAATTCGTTTCCGCAGATTCGACATACGTTTTGTATGCTTCCCTTGTTAGTAATTTTTGATCATTTCAAGAGGTGAACACTTCTAGGAAACACTGCACCCAAGATCAGTAAATCAGATCATTCGCCTAGGATCTATGATGTCGTTGAATGGAGCAGGAAAAAAATCAAGCAGGGGGGTTGCATTGCCTGAATCGGACTTGCTCTAGAACTTGACGGGCTCTAAATGATCCACGCGGTAAGGCCCGAACCCCTACAGAAAACCATGACAATTTCAAATAAACGCAAATCAATGAACGAACAATGAAACATGCAAAATCGGGAGCTGATTCCGAATTCAGATTTGTAAGAAGTTGCGTCCTTAACAAGGGAAGTGTTTATGGCGGTAAACGCATCTGTAAAATTATATGTTTTTTTAATATATCTTAGGCCTTATCTTACAGTATCCCGCCCCGAGCTGCAGGTTCCACGAAGTTACAAGCCTGAAAGGTCATTTTGCTTTTTTGTAGCTTCCAAAGCGCGTTAGTCTTGGGAAAACCGGAAATGGACCTCATAATTGTGTTCAGCGCCTAAAACTACCCCATCCCTGTGCTGAATTTGGCTGAAGGCACACTTTTCAACTTTTTACAGACTGATAGCGTTTCGGACTTGTACGGATTTTCGGTTGGGCGTTCATTCATACCAATTAGAAGGCTTTTGAAGCGGTTTTAGAAAAAGTTCCAGATATGACTAAAAATCCTTCCAGGTTGAGAATTTGAGGTGCTGATCACGATCCTGGGGTCTGTCGGTCGATTTCTTAAAGTTTTTGACTAAATTCGTTCAAAGCCCCAATCCGGGGAAATTTTGAGGGCAAAATGTGACTTTTGACTGTTCCCGGAACGCTACGATAGAAATGGCTTAAAATGTTTACCGAAGAGTTATTTGGAGAGCTAAACACCCACCTGGAGTCTGATTATTAATTTTTGGTAGATTAGAGAAGATTACGGTGGGTGGGTATTCGGTAGTTTGGCCAAAGTCTCAGATTTTACTCAAAATTCGGATACGCCGGTTAATCGGGATGGAGTTGCTTCTAGTCGTTTTCGCAGATGCGTCTACCACTCTAAACACTTCCCTTGTATGTTTACTTTTGCATTTTGATTTTTGAAGGTGTTTTTGAATGTCCTGCATCGATCGAATATCGATCAATTCAGCAGCACCGAATACCCACGATATGTGCTCCGACGGATTCAACAAAAGATTCCTCCTTTTAACGATATGCGACTTCCAACTCTGAAATCCATAGAAAAACTTCATAGAAACTAAACGAAATGGAGGACTGATTTATTACGCTATCACTGCTGCCCATGGAGTTTTTCACGGAGTTTCTAATTAGCCCCCCACCCCTCCCGTCCTTCGACGTGGGCATAGTGAGAAATAAAAACGGGAAAATGGAAAAAAAACCGATTATCATAGGTCTCACTAAAAGTTACCCCGACTTCATCAATTTTTGGAATTTTGACAAAGTGTGATAAACTGCTAAACTGTTTTGAAGCACACACCATTTTCTATAGTTCCTAAGTTATATGCCGAGTTCGAGAGGAAATTTTGAAACTGAGATCGTTGGGTGCGTCTACTTCCTTTCAATCAATCCACCGAAGCTGCTAAATATGACAGGACACTCGAACCTTTCGAGGGCTATGTAGATGGGTGAAACATAGCGTTCGCATAATTTTTGATAGAACGTGATTATTGATTTTTTAAACAAAAAAGTCTTGAAATTAAACATTGCTGCTATTTAAAATCCGCAAGTTCCCACTCGAAAAAAATTATTTCGTCATTGATTAATCGGATTGCGACGAAAACTGATGAAAAAGGTAATTCAGCCAAGTGGTTAAAAATGTTCAAAAAGCCCATATAACTTTGACAGCATTGGTGCTCAGCTAGAGGGAATATGTAGTAGGGAATGCGCCTAGTGTGTACTATAAATTTTTCCATCAAATTTCGGTTCGAAAGCCATCAGGTTTGGCTGAGAGCTCAAAAAAAGGTTACACAGAAAAATATCAGCACTTCCGAACTGTAATACAAGAATCAGAAGAAAAAACGAAACAAGGTAATATGAAAATAAGAGGAAACAGATCAGGAGCAATGAGAGTGAAGAAGTGATTGGAATCGAGAATCTTCCGTGTTTCGAAACCGGCACTCAAATTGTACTTTATGTGAATCAAAGCTTGTTTCTACCGTTTTATCATCTCTAATCGGCCGGCAAAGTGGATTTCGCGTTGTTTTCCCTCGTGGATTAGCGCAATGTAGGGATACAGTTGTTTTGAAGTCAATTCATAGTTGATAGTCACTGGCAGAAGTCGATGCTTAGTTGAAATAAACTGGTTTCAAGCTAAATTAGTCGAAATAAAGTTGATTCTGTTAGAGATTGTTGGGAATCAAGTAATTCTAAATGTTCTGAGAGGCCGCGCCGCTCCCTGATGGCACTCTGCTCAGCCCCTAATAAACCTCATGGAGATCATTCGGCGGACTCAGAGTCTTTGTTGATCTGCAAAGCTATCTGTTACAACCAACAAAATTTTCATCAGAAATCTGAAAAAATCATATTCCTGGTCAGCTCTCCCCCCCCGCCTAAATGACCGTCGCTCCAAGAACTGGAATGTTTATCCTCGGATAACGAACGACAGACGACAACGATGCTTTTAAAAAATCGTGAAATAGACACCATTTCATTGCTATATTTATTTATATTATTATAATCTCCAAGTATTCCTTGCTGCGACGCTTCAAAGAGAATCTTGAGCATCAAACAACAGGCAGGTTCTCACTCTCCCCGCGAGTTACCCTCCACTCGCACTTTAGCGAAACCTAAGATAAAGTTGGCCGATGGCTAACATACTGCAGTCAACGGAAATTCCATTGGAATTGAAAAGTAAACACCAAAACGTTGTGCAGCAACTCGAATAACCTTCGGAGTCAAGGGGCAACTTTTCAAGCGATTACCCACCGCAGCTACCTAAAATAGCTGGCACTGCTACTCCAAGAATTAACTAGAGAACATCAGCTCCGCGATAAGCATACTAATAGCCTCCCTTAACAATGTTTAGGATAATTTCTTTCCGGTCTTTCCGATCGAAAACTTGAAAAGTGTCATTTACGGAGATGTTGGTAAAATTACTAGGACCCCTCATAATGCTTGACCACTATGAATGTAAACAGGACACATTATAAAAAAATCTATTTTTATTTAAGATGAACCCCAAGCCTGGAAAATTCAAAAATTATAGAAAATCTAATGGCGTAGGTGCGCAGTATGCACACGCGGTCTCTCAAAAGTTGATCCCGCACCTAACCCGTGTACATACCCAAGAATAATTGAACGAATGTTTTATTGAGATGTTTTACGGAAACAGACCCGAATCATGCCTCCTATCACCTCGATTAGGTGCCAGTAACATGTGAGTAGAGAAAGCCGCGATTTGGAAGTGCAAGCTCGACGCGTCGCGCCGGACAAAAATGGGGAAACTTTATAAGCCACTAATCAATTGCCGAAAACTCTCTGTTGTCGTCGTAGGGCTTGCCGTTTAGCGTTGTTAGGGAGCAACGTATCGTTTCTGATCCAAGCATGTCGACACAGCGACGGAACAGCCATAAGTTCAATCGTCGCGAGTGGGTCAGGGCGACGGGATGTATGACTCACATAACGTCGGCATGAACTGGAAGAGACTTTGCATTCACTCTGGCAGGTTGGCGCAAACTTGGTGCCCTATGCTGTAACATAGGTGCACCGAGCTTGCGCCAACCTCCAATAGGGAACGCATAGTCTCTTTAGGATCCACGCCGATGTTACATCCTAAAAACACGACCCCTCCCAACAACGCCTGTCTCCTTTACCTCCATCACTCAACACAGACTAGACAGGGGTTTCTGAGCTGTTTTCCGAGTCTCCAATAGTGTTTACCGAAATACATTTAGAAAACTAAAAAAACTCTCAAAAAACCCTCTCTACTCACCGACCACTCAAGTCCAATCCTTGCCTCATAGCGCGTAAAATAGTTGAAAAGCAAACCAGAACATTGAACTCAGACTCATCTGGCACCGCTCTACTACGTGCAAGTGAATGACTGTTGCTGATATGAGAAAAATGTCAAATACTTGAGTCGAATCCTAATCCATACAGGAACACAAAATCAAAGCCGTTCCGCGCTTTTACCCTTACACTGCAGACAATAGTGGGGGAATGCTTCTACCCGTGCTCATCAGTAGGGGAGGGAGAAAAAATCTGATACCTCTTCAATGCAAGCAGTGGCGCCGCGAAAATCGGGGAACAATTGCTTCTTTCTCACGGAAGGAACTTGACCACGCTGAGCAAGCTGATTTTACTGCTCCTTCGACTCCAATCACATCACCGGCTGTGTGAACTGCAGGAGGAAGATGCGAGATGAAATACATACAGACCGGTGGGAGGCATAGCACATCGCCGTCGAAAGCAATTGGGAATCACTATGCATGGAACTCAATGCAACTCGGGAGCAAACAGATGAGCGAAAGCCACCGTGTTTTAATGAATCACGTGAATACCAATAGTCAATCGCTATCGACAACTGCTTTCAATATTCGTATTTCCGTGAAATGAGCTAACGTCGGCATGGATCCTGAAGAGACTTTGCGTTCACTGTTGAGGGTTGGCCCGGATTCGGTGCCATATGCTATAACAGATGGTTTCCGCTTTCGTTCTAGTATGAGTCTTGGACCAGGCGGTTGGCCGTGCGGGTTGGCGGCCTCATTGGAGAATGGGGTTTTGATTCGAGAGGAATAATCTACCGTCGCAGCCCCGTCCTATCATCGGACTAACATGATTGCGCGAACTCTAGGTGCACCAAGTTTGCGCCAACCTCCAGTAGGGAATGCAAAGTTTCTTCAGGATCCATGTCGATGTAATTTATAAGCTCACCTTGAAGAGCCTTGGAGATGCCCACCAAGCTCACTGAGCAGCTGCGACTTTGGGCGATGGCTACCTTCACTATTCCTCATAAGCCATTGTTATACAACTGGTTTGCAACCGTGAAAGGTTCGGTCATCTGCCCCTAATCGTGTTGGGCATGTGCCCCCTCGTCAGTTGTGGGGTGGTGAAAAAGTTTGGCCTAAACTTGTTGCTTCGCAGAGTAGGAAGAGGATGATATGGCGAGCATTTAAAAGCCACCGTCGACTGCGAAGGCGTGTTATGGCCTGATTCACACTTCCATCACTTCGCGACGCGTTAGTAGGTGTGACACTAGAGAGTATCGATCGATATCGAGTATATCTGCTTCGCTTTGCGACGGAACTAATAACTGGGATAATGGTGCTGCGCGACTGGCTCGTGCGACGCAAGAATAGCCGCGTTGCAGCGCTTTCCGGCCGCGACACACTAGTTGCAGGGGGTGCTCATCCCGTGGCACCAAAAGTGAGGAGAGCGTGCAGACTAGAGGGAAGGGCTGTCACCGCTATTGGTAAACGCCAATTTGGAGACCAATAGCGCTGCTCGACCGTTCCCTCTGATCTGCCCGCCCTTCTCACTAATTGGAGCAAGGGGCTGGTCACCAGCTGCAGGGTGTAGGGCCGGAATCATGTTTCCCGTCGTGGCAATGCGTGATGAAAAGCGGTATTGATTGAACAAAGCGATATTGCTCGTTGGAGAGAATCGGTCATCTTGATTAGCGCAACGGCAGCGCGAAAATGTATGAAATAATCATCCCAGTGCGGTTAGAACCTGCGATTTCAACCATATTGACACAATTTGGGCAAATATGCATAATTTCGCGATGTTATCGCACCAATGTGCAGTCTAAAGTGACGCAATGGCATCGCGGGGATACGCATATCTGCTCAAAATTCTCACAATTAGTTTGCAATTAAGATGCCGACCATTCTTGGATGTGTTTATTTGATACCGCTTTTGATCACGCATCACAGCGACGGGAAGTATGGCGCCAGTCTGACTTTCCGCCTACACCATACTGTGTCGCGGAGCATGTAGCTAACCATAGCGACGAGTCTGTAATTGGTCATGAAGAAACTTGGAACAGTAGCGAGTCTTACACAGAGGTTAGTGACAGGGTTCGCGACGCAGTATATCATAGGTCATACGCCCGTACAATACACCTACAACAGGCGCCTCGCGGTTTCCAGATTTTTTGGGTGCGCGGCGCTTGGCCCGATTGAAAGGTAGAGCGCAAGCAGAGCAAGAAACAATGGATAACTCCTCACATTCTGGTGAGAGATGAAAAATGAAGAACAACTCTTCAGTTTCGCATGTTGGTCACAGTTGATGTAAGAATTTTCACCGCTCAACTTCACTTCGCATATTCATTTTCTTGTGATAGCGAGGAAAATTGGCTTCCTCTATGTCTCTATTTCAAGTTAAAACCGAACTTCCACATCTCGTTCTCTTCATCTTCGGAGGCAGTTCTGGCACTGGCAAACACCACCCTCGCTGTCAACACCAGTACCCTCGCTGTCTGGGCTCTCTCATGGTCGCGGCCAGGGATGTGCGGTAAAAAATATTTTTGGAAACAGAAAACAGAGAATCTGGTTCGACAGAAAACAGAAAAAAATCTCCAAAAACGGGCAGAAAGTAGAAAACAGAAAACAGAAAACTCTCAAAAATCAATAAAGGGTGTTCAGCGTGCACTAAGCGAAATTTTTTCAGAAGATCGAACTTTTTAAATACATTTTTTAAGTGATCTATTGAAAACCTTGGTCAGAGGAAAAAGTATAGGCGCTCAAAGTGCAATGCAGATTGTGAGTGCTTAAGGAGATTGACAAATGTTCATCAAACCTTACTATTCCCAGGCGAAAAAGCTTCGATTACCTTATCAAGAAGCTTCAATACATATGTTCAGTGCAAGGAGTAAGTAGTGCAGTCGGAGCTGAGCTTTCCGTTTCTCAGCGTACATATTTTGACACTTATTGTGGGATAGCTGCTGGTTTGAACACTAAACTACTCTCAGAGTTGAAAGTGTCGCCCGTACCGCGCGCCTGCCGTTATAGTATAAATGACCTGACGCGCCGTTTGCTCCATCGTTGAGAGCCTATCGTACCTCTGTGGCAGAATTCTCATCTGCCTCATAGCCTCACCATCAATTTCTTGGCGCTTCGTCTTTACTGAATTCTGTACCATCTGCGTTGCAGTGGATAAAACACGTATTTAGAGTTTGCGTGCATGGCACAATTCCGGCCCACATTATCCCGGTCTACCAAAGCGGTAGTCTCTGCCCACGTGTAAAAAAATTATTCATGCTCAAGCGACGCGCCAGTGCGGGTGTGAATAGTGAGCGTTGAGCAGTATTAAAGGCTTATTATTTTTAGTATAGAGTCACATTGCAGTTTTCCTTTTATTTGACTGCTTTGCCTTACATCTGATGGATTCGTGCGCAGCGCATTCGACGTCGTATTCGTGGAAGCTTCAAACTGAGGGAATTTGCCGCTGCGGCTCTTCGATAGGACCGTTTCGGCACCTACAGGCACAAAAGCGGCACTATCCGCGGCGGCACTACCGCGGAGCCGTAGCTAGAACCCGACAGTACCGCTTCGGCTCCGCGATAACGCCGCAGCGGCTCCAGGAGAGTATCTGATATGAAGTTATTTAAGAATTATAAGACAACTAGGAGGGGCCTAATTGTAAGAACAAAAATACTCACCTGCGGTCGTTACGTCCTTTGTCTGATAAGAATAGAGGTTACCGCACAAGGAAGTACGGAATGTACCTCAAACTTGGGTGTATGAATCGGCGAAAATTTTATTTCACCACACAGGACAGTACATCGTACTCCGCGCAGATTTGCTGCTCCATCCTTGCGGAGCCGGCGCGGTTCTAACGCGGAGCAGCTGCGGAACTATCGCAGCGATGTCGAGGCTCAAGACACGGCAGCAGAATCGTCTGATCACGGAGTCGCTGTGGTACTATCGCGGAACTGTCGCAGCACAGTCGAGGGTCGCGGTACTTTAACTGCACTGACTCGGGAATTTTTATCAGAGAAATGGGTTTCGTGCTTATTTAGTGGCTTGCGCGGGGCTATCCGACTTCCCAGTGAACGCCTTCATCTCCCTACATAAATCTGTTACCGATTGAAGGATCCCGGAGGGTTGGTTGGTTTGGTTTACCTCGGCGTGGATCGAACCCGACCGTGTACAGCGAACAGCTGCGTTTGCTCCCACCACGCCACACCCGCCCTAATGGAAAACCACTACAGCGAGATTGAAGTGTCTAGCGTGGTAGGACTGCAGGGCGCCTCGATGAAGTACACCCTCACTCTATTGGCTTAGCTTCGAGAAATCTGGCCATTTTTTTCTAGGACAATCCTGCTGAAATGATCAAAAATGGGCAGAAAACAAAAAACAGAAAATTCCGCACATCTCTGGTCGCGACCGTGCCGAGCAGGAATGCAGAGGGGGGTGGACACTCCGTGTACAATTTACGCAATTACCGTAGTCCTCCTGCGTTGACCGATGAGATACTGGGGTTTGTTCGATGTTCTCACTGCGACAATACACCCAGGCCGGTGACCAAGGTCAGAATTTTGTGCAGCAGCAGCAATTCATTCAACTTTCTCGCTACCAACAGAGATGGTAGTTTGAGCTCACTATTTGTGGTTTCTGCAGGTGGCATTCGTTGATAATAGCAGAAACCCAGCTTCCTGATCATCAACTTCCTCTTAAACCCGTTTTGTACCTTCTCAAGACAAACTATGCTCTTCTTTTTGTGCGGATAATTCACTGATGTCCCGTACTCCAGCATAGGTCTCACGTACGTTTTATAGGCTCCAAATATTACCGAGCTGTTTCTAGTTCTCAGTGCCCTGTGGCCGGATCCGTCAACGGTGAAACCGCTGTTTTAGGGTACTCAGAGAAGTTCAAGGACGACCCGCGGCGCTTTTGCAGGATCGTCCGCGGCCGGCGACCGGACGATCCTTCACCGAAGCCGGTAAAGCGCCTGCAATGCGCCGCGCATCGTTCTGTGGGTGCGCAGGGGTGGAAATCAGTTTAAGCCCTATTCAGACGGTGCACCACCAATCCGTTTCCTGCGGCTGCACCGTCGCTCAGAGGAGGGAATACCCTGCGTGGAGGCTAAATCCGTCGTGTATCAAGTATTTCGTGGGAGGGGGGGGGGGGGTGGAAGCCAGTTTTACTCCTATTTAGACGGTGCACCACCGTTCCTCACAGTAGGAAAACCCCGAGCTGTCGGCTGCTGGTTGATATGACCAACCCATGGTTGATATGACCGATTCGACGTTGAACACGTCGAATCAATGGCTAATGCCATGGCATCATACCGCACTGGCAATATGTCGGGTCCGGCATTTCGCGTTTTCAGGTCAGTGCCACTCAGGATTCAGTTGGAGAATGAATGATACCTCTTTCGGAAATCGAAGAATTTCCATGGAGTTCCATGAAAACAACGGCTGATTGCCACTGTCTCATATCAGAACAAATTTTCATTTTGATGCAATCTCTTGTGGCTCAGTAGTAAAACTGCGCAGTATCCCTGCAGGTTCCAAGAAGTTACAAGCTCAAAAAAGTAGTTTTTTATGCTTTTCGCACCATACAAAAAGCGCATTAGTCTTCAGAAGCACCGGAAACGGACCTCATAAATGTGTTCAGCGCCCAAAACTACCCTCTGGGCAAAATGTGGGTGAAGGCACATTTTCCAAACTTTGTCCAGACTGATTGCGTTTTGAACTTGTACGGATTTGCGGTTGTGCGTTTATTTATACCAATTAGAGGGCTCTCGAAGCGTTTTAGAAAAATGTTTCAGATTTGACTTAAAACCTTCCCAAGTGGTTTATTTGGGGTGCTAAACACGAATCTGGAGGCTGTTTGTCGATTTTTGGCAGATTACTGTAGATTACGGTGGATATACGGTAGTTTGATCAAAGTCTCAAATTTTATTCAAAATTTGTATAAGCGGGTTATCCGATGTGGAGAATACGAAATTGACGTCTTTTTGTCGATTTTCAAAATACTTAGATAGGTTTCGTCACCTAAATGACATGAAACCTACCGTAACCTACAGTAAACCTCAGAATTTTGACGAACGGACCACACATTCATGTTCACCACCCTAGATTACCCCCAAAGTACAAGTTTTAAGCAGAATTGGAGAGAATTTTTTTTGAAACTCCATGAAAAATGCTTGAAGGGTACGAGCTCCATCGATTAATGGAGGCAAAGTTTCTAAGATTGATGTTACTATGACGAGTTTTGTTAAAGTAAAAAAAATACTCTTAATTGCAGCTAGTGGCATCAAAGCGTCGTCGTACACTAAGAGAATCTGTGCTACCTTCGGTAGCTGAGGAAGGAACACCTCGACGTCGATCCTCACCGAAAACAGATCCGCCGGCTGTTCCAAAACCTGGGTCAAGCCCTCGTTCTTCCCTTCAACCATCAACTGTTCGATCGCAAATGGATGAGAAGGTGGAGAGCACTCTACTTCTTCTTGAAAAGCTTTACGGTCTTCAGCTGGTAAGTTAGAAAACATCAGAGATCACTCTGAAATTTTTGTATTGAAGGTGTCGGAGAAACCCGAGAAGAAGGCGACTAAGCCTCCAAAAACGTGAGTGTTGTAGTCATTCTCTACACCGCTGCTCGTGTAAAAAGGGAGTAAAAAGTTTCACACAACACTGCCGGCGACAAGAATATCCTCGATCATTGGTTTCAAGGTACCCAGATTCATGTGCCTTCCGCAGTGTGGAGTAGCTTTGAAGGATGGAATTGCGAGGAGTCGCTGGCACAAGACCCAGTGTAGAGGTGACGACGAGGATCATTGAGTGTCTTGTCTCTGCCGAAGATCTGTGACAAGGCTAGCGGGGGCGAGCAATGATGATTGAGAACATTCCTGTCGTTGGTATCCTCTTGTGCTCTTTTGCACCCACTACACAAAAAATAAGACCGGACGACGTTTGTCGGGTAGGAGCGATTTGCACGAAGGGAAACCGGCGCGACCACGTCGTTGGTCTCTCTAGATGGCTTAGGGGAAAGACCAGCCATACGCTGTAAAAATAATCCTATTCCTGTGGTTCCTTCGCGGCTGATGTGGAGCGCAGGTTAGAGACAGCGAGAGAGTGAAGGACCGGTGAAGCTTGCGCCGTGAGTGATGAGAATTTCGATATCTGCCACAGGACACCCAACAACAAAGTGGACGCAAGCCAATTCGTCTGCTATTCCTCCTCTTTCGTGTACTGGTTCCACAAGCCGGCTTCCCTACTGCAATCAATGCTAACTGAGCCACTCGCGCTGGTCTTCAGAGTGCGGAATCTTATCGTTCAAATGTACTTAGAAACGTACAGGGAGACTTAACGCATTAGAAAAGATTCCAAATTCGCTGAACACTCTCTGGGTCACTTGAAATTGTCAAATTAAGGAAAAAAGCTCATGGCGATTGTTGCTGGAATAGAGCTTGTGAATGTGTGCTGTTGGAGATGTTGCGTGCCCAGCCGCTTGTGGCACTTCTCGAGAAGAGAGGCGTAAGTAGTACTCAGAATATCGTTCTTCTTTTGCGATTGATGATAAGACAATTTTTCAGAAAGAAATACAACTTGGTACGGCTGAGGAAATGGATGGTGCGACTGTGGATCTTGGAGGGGAGCCACTCAGAAAAACTAGGTGAAAAGTTGGCGAAATTTGGTCCCTACGCGTGGACGCGAAAGCTGATAAGGTACTCTTTCGGAATTGATGGCCCACTAGTAATTTTTACTGCGAGTTGTCTGTACTATGTTTACAGAAACATGAACAAAACCTGTGTGCATTCACACGAAAAACTTTCCACCAACAGTCTGTCCTCTAATCCGAAAAAGTTCCCCATCACAGAGAGTGCTGCTGTTTATCAGCGAACAGCTGCGGGCGGTCACGTCGCCGTCCGTGTAGTCTGGTTTCCAAAAGAGACCAATTAGGTCAGCCGATCGCACAGGTTTATAATTCGCCACCGGCACAAAACTCTCACGAAAGTGAAGTAGTTTTTTTGACCAGAGTTTTCCATGTGGGTATCATCGATTTTGTTTACCGTGAGAATTTTGTGCCGTTGGCAATTTTTAATCGTCTGCCGATCGCCCGCGACCACATTCCAATCGAAGCGTGCTGCAGCGCGACCGCTCGCGCTGTCCGCTGATAGACTGTCACTCTCGGACATGACTGCATATTTCCCATTTCAGAAGAAGTCGGGCGAATATTTCTGTTGATACCGAGTGCTGAGCCGCGACATGAAGATGATTTTAGGTCGAGCAATTTTATCTTGTCTAACAATGGAAGTGTATAGAGTGGTAAACACATCTGCGAAATTGACTAGTATCGTTAGCATCTCTTGTGGCTCAATGGTAAAAATGCGCAGTATCCCGCCCCGCTACAGGAAGAATGTATGAGCATTTCTCACGATTCGCGAAAAGGCAGCGGTACCTACCCATTGGGCATTTTTTGGGAGTTTCAAAAAATTTCCTCGGATTTTGCTCAAATTTTGTGTGTAGGGGAAATCTAGGGCGGTGAACACGAATCTGGAGTCCGTTTGTCGAAATTCTAAAGTTTGCTGGAGGTCACGGTAATATCATATAATTTAGGGGGCAAAACCTACCTGAGTATTTCGAGAATCGACAATAGTACGTCAAATTAGTATTCTCCATCCCGAATAACCCCCGTATACAAAGTTTGGAATAAAATCTGAGACCTTGACCAAGCTACTGTATACCCACCATAATCTACAGTAATCTGCCAAAAATCGATAAACAGATTCCAGATTCGTGTTTCAAATAACCCATAAAGAAACATTTTGAACCATTTCAACCGTAGCGTTCCGGAAATCGTCAAAAGTCGCGATTCGCCAGCTAATTTTCACCCGACGTGAAGCTTTTAAACGAATCAAGTCGAAAGCTCCTGAAAATCGCCAAGTAAACCCCAGATTGTGATGAGAGCCCCAAATAACCTCCATGGAAGGACTTTAATTCAAATCTGGAACACTTTTCTGGAACGCTTTCGGAGCCCTCTAAATGGTAACGCCCAACCGAAAATCCGTGCAAGTCCAAAACGCTATCAATCTGGACATCGTTTGGAAAATGTCCCTTAACCCAAACTTTGCTCAGGGGGGATAGTTTTGGTTTTGTTAGATCCGTCTCCGAATTTTTCTGAAGACCAATGCGCTTTTAGGAAAATACAAAAAGCACAAAATAGCTTTTTTTAGGCTTGTAACTTCATGGAACCTGCAACTCGGGGCGGGATATTGCGCATTTGCTATTGAGTTACAAGGAGTTACAAGAGATACTAAAGATACCGGTCGTTTTCGCAAATGCGTTTACCACTCTACACACTTCCCTTGTAGGCCAAACCAAGTAGTGTATTCAAGCTCGGATTCGCCAACCGCAAATCTGGTCACGAAAGAATTTTGGAATTTTCTAGGCAACTGATTTGTAACTCGTGATTCTACAATGATGAACCTTGGCTTCTCTCCAGTTACTACTTTGTAATCCAAGATTTTTCAGAACCTCTGGTTTATATTCTCCACTTGCGCACATCTTCATTGCAGCGTAAACAAGTTTTCGAAATTCATCTGTATACTTGATACATAGTTACGCCTGTATAGCTGTGGTCGTAAAGCATTCATGAATTTTTTCTGAGACGATCTTGTTTCCGTGTTTTACAGGAGAATCTTGAAATCGCCAGGTATGGATATGTTTTACCATTCATGCTATTGAGGGCGCAAAACCTATGAGCCATAATAATTCGAAAAACGACAAATGACCATCGAATTCGTATTCACCGCCCCGAATAACCCCGCCTACAGATTGCGAGTTAAATCTGAGACTTAGACCAAACTACCATATACCCACCGTAATCTACATGCAGTAATCTTTCAAAAATTCTCTGAAAGGGACCTTACAATCGTGTTAAGCACTCCAAATAACTCCCAGATGATGATTTTGAGCCACATATATCGAAGAAATCCGCAAATCTTGGAGGTCGGGTTTTGTCCTCAATGTTTTCCCCCGCTGGGATCAGGACTGTGAGTAATCCCGAGCTACGATTTACCAATTACAGGTATTTTGGCAATTTTTAAACGATTTACGAAATTTCGGCTCAACATCGTGACGAATCGTAACAAATCGGTAAAGTCACAGTCCAACATCGGAGGTAATTTTTGATATTATGTTCCGGTCGCCGCCTATAGCAACCCTGTCAAGTGCGAAATCTCAATTCGCACAAATAAACGAGAAAATAAAATAAATAAATGAAATGCTAGGAAAAAGTCGACCACCCCCCCCTCGAAACAAAAACTGGGTAACTCCCACTGCCAGGTTTCCGATCTCAGTAGGGAAGAGTAGCGCACACGTTCCCCGTCGCTTGGCACACTTTTAGTTGGGTCCCGCTCACGTTCTGTGGGGATTGGCACACTTCCAGTTGGGCACCGCGCACATTCTCCGGCGCTCAGCACAGTCCTAGTTGGGTCCCGCATACGTTGCCCAGCGCTTGTCCCACTTCTACTTGGGTTCTGCACACGTTCTCCGGCTATTGGCGCACTTCTAGTGTGGTTCCGAACACGTTCCTGGCGCTCAGCGCACTTCTAGTTGGGTCCCGCATACGTTGCCCGGCGCTTGGCGCACTTCTGCTTGGGTCCTGCACACGTTCTCCGGCTCTTGGCGCACTTCTAGTGTGGTTCCGAACACGTTCCTGGTGCTCGGCGCACTTCTAGTTGGGTCCCGAACACGTTTCCCGGCGCTCAGCTCAGTTCTAGTTGGGTCCCGCATACGTTGCCCAGCGCTTGGCGCACTTCTACTTGGGTCCTGCCCACGCTCCCCGGCGCTTGGCGCACTTCACTTTGGGTCCCGCACACGTTTTCCGTCGCTTGGCGCACTTCTTCTTGGGTTCTGCACACGTTCCCCGGCGCTTGGCGCACTTCTACTTGGGTTCTGCACACGTTCCCCGGCACTTGGCGCACTTAAATTCGGGTCCCGCAGACCTTCCAGGCGCTTTGCGCACCTCTAGATGGGTCCCGCACACGTTCTCCGGCACTTGGCGCGCTTCTATTTGGGTCCCGCATACGTTGCCCAGCGCTTGTCGCACTTCTACTTGGGTCCTGCACGCGTTCTTCGGCGCTTGGCGCACTTCTACTTGGGTTCTGCACACGTTCCCCGGCGCTTGGCGCGCTTTTGGTTGGGTCCCGAGCACGTTCCCTGGCGCTTGGCGCACTTCCAGTTGGGCACCGCGCACATTCCCCGGCGCTCAGCACAGTTCTAGTTGGGCCCCGCATACGTTGCGCGGCGCTTGGCGCACTTCCACTTGGGTTCTGCACACGTTCCCCGGCGCTTGGCGCACCTCTACTTGGGTCCTGCACACGTTCCCCGGCGCTTGGCGCTTTTATAGCTGGGTTCCGCAAATGTTCCTGGCGCTCGGCACACTTCTAGCTGGGTCCCGCACACGTTTCCCGGCGCTCAGCTCAGTTCTAGTGGGGTCTCGCATACTTTGCCCAGCGCTTGGCGCACTTCTACTTGGGTCCTGCACACGTTCCCCGGCGCTTGGCGCACTTTACTTTGGGTCCCGCACACGTTTTCCGTCGCTTGGCGCACTTCTTCTTGGTTCTGCACACGTTCCCCGGCGCTTGGCGCACTTCTACTTGGGTTCTGCACACGTTCCCCAGCGCTTGGCGCGCTTCTATTTGGGTCCCGCATACGTTGCCCAGCGCTTGTCCCACTTCTACTTGGGTCCTGCACACGTTCTCCGGCTGTTGGCGCACTTCTAGTGTGGTTCCGAACACGTTCCTGGCGCTCTGTGCACTTCTAGTTGGGCCCCGCATACGTTGCCCGGCGCTTGGCGCACTTCTACTTGGGTCCTGCACACGTTCTCCGGCTCTTGGCGCACTTCTAGTGTGGTTCCGAACACGTTCCTGGTGCTCGGCGCACTTCTAGTTGGGTCCCGAACACGTTCCCCTGCGCTCAGCACAGTTCTAGTTGGGCCCCGCATACGTTGCGCGGCGCTTGGCGCACTTCCACTTGGGTTCTGCACACGTTCCCCGGCCCTTGGCGCACCTCTACTTGGGTCCTGCACACGTTCCCCGGCGCTTGGCGCTTTATAGCTGGGTTCCGCAAATGTTCCTGGCGCTCGGCACACTTCCAGCTGGGTCCCGCACACGTTTCCCGGCGCTCAGCCCAGTTCTAGTTGGCTCCCCCATACGTTGCCCACGGCGTGGCGCACTTCTACTTGGGTCCTCCACACGTTCCCCGGCGCTTGGCGCACTTCACTTTGGGTCCCGCACACGTTTTCCGTCGCTTGGCGCACTTCCAGTCAGGTCCCGCACACGTTCCCCGGCGCTTGGCGCACTTCTACTTGGGTTCTGCACACGTTCCCCAGCGCTTGGCGCGCTTCTATTTGGGTCCCGCATACGTTGCCCAGCGCTTGCCGCACTTCTACTTGGGTCCTGCACGCGTTCTTCGGTGCTCGGCGCACTTCTAGTTGGGTCCCGAACACGTTCCCCGGCGCTTGGCGCGCTTTTGGTTGGGTCCCGAGCACGTTCCCTGGCGCTTGGCGCACTTCCAGTCAGGTCCCACACATATTCTGTGGGGTTGGCACACTTCCAGCTGGGCATCGTACATGTTCCCCGGCGCTTGGCGCACTCACAGTTGGGTCTCGCACACGTTCCTTGGCGCTTGACGCACTTCCTGTCAAGTCCTGCACACGTTCCCCGGCGCTCCGCGCTTTTTCAGTCGAGTCCCGCACACTTTTCCCGGCGCTTGGCGCACTCTCAGTTGGATCCCTCACGATTAGCTCGGCGCTTGGCGTGCTCCCAGTTAGATCTCGCCCACTTTCCCGGCGCTTGGCGCGCTCCCAGTTGGGTCCCACACTTTCTCCGGCGCTAGGCGCTTTTTAATTGGGGTCCCTCACACGTTCCTTGGCGCTTGGCGCACTTCCAGTCAGGTCCCACACACGTTCTGTGGCGTTTGGCATACTTCCAGTTTGGCACCGCAGATGTTTTCCGGCGCTTGTCTCACTCACATTTGGGTCCCACACACGTTTCTTGGCGCTTGGCGCCATTCCAGTCAGGTCCCACACACGTTCTGTGGCGTTTGGCACACTTCCAGTTTCGCACCACAGATGTTCCCCGGCGCTCGTTTCACTCACATTTGGGTCCCGCACACGTTCCTTGGCGCTTGGCGCACTTCCAGTCAGGTCCTACACACGTTCTGTGGCGTTTGGCACACTTCCAGTTGGGCCCCACACGCTTTCCTCGGCGCTTGGCGCACCCGAAGTTTGGTTCCGCACACTTTTCCAGGCGCTTGGCGCACTCCCAGTTGGGTCACGAATACGTTCCCCGGCGCATGGAGCACTTCCAGTTGGATCCCACACGCTTTCCTCGGCGTTTGGCGTACCCGAATTTGGGTCCCGCACACGTTCTCCGGCGCTTAGCGTGCTCCCAGTTAGATCCCGCCCACTTTCCCCGGCGTTTGGCGCGCTCCCAGTTGGGTCCCGCACACTTTCTCCGGCGCTTGGCGCTTTTTAATTGGGGTCCCGCACACGTTCCCCGTCGCTTGGCACACTTTCAGTTGGGTCGCGAACACGTTCCCTGGCGCTTGGCGCACTTCCTTTCAGGTCCCACACACGTTCTGTGGGGTTGGCACACTTCCAGCTGGGCACCGTACACGTTCCCCGGCGCTCGTTTCACTCACATTTGGGTCCCGTACACGTTCCTTGGCGCTTGGCGCACTTCCAGTCAGGTCCCACACACGTTCTGTGGGGTTGGCACACTTCCAGCTGGGCACCGTACACGTTCCCCGGCGCTTGGCGCACTCACAGTTGGGTCTCGCACACGTTCCTCGGCGCTTGGCGCACTTCCAGTCAAGTCCTGCACACGTTCCTCGGCGCTCCGCGCTTTTTCAGTCGAGTCCCGCACACTTTCCCCGGCGCTTGGCGCACTCTCATTTGGATCCCTCACGATTTGCTCGGCGCTTGGCGCACCTCCAGTTGGGTCTCGCACACTTTCCCCGGCGCTCGGCGCGCTCCTAGTTGGGTTCCACACTCTTTCTCCGGCGCTAGGCACTATTTAATTGGGGTTCCTCACACGTTGCCTGGCGCTTGGCGCACTTCCAGTCAGGTGCCACACACGTTCCCCGGCGCTTGACACACTTCCAGTTGGGTCCTGCACACGTTCGCCGACGCTTGGCACAATTTCAGTTGGGCTCCGCACACGTTCCCTGGCGCTTGGCGCACTTCCAGTCAGGTCCCACACACGTTCTGTGGGGTTTGGCACACTTCCAATCAAGTCCCGCACACTTTCCCCGGCGCTTGGCGCGATTTCAGTTGGGCTCCGCACACGTTCCTTGGCGCTTGGCGCACTTCAGTCAGGTCCCACACACGTTCTGTGGCGTTTGGCACACTTCCAGCTGGGCACCGCACATGTTCCCCGGCGCTTGGCGCACTCACAGTTGGGTCCCGCACACGTTCCTTGGCGCTTGGCGCACTTCCAGTCAGGTCCTGCACACGTTCTGTGGCGCTTGGCGCTTTTTCAGTCGAGTCCCGCAGATGTTCCCCGGCGCTTGGCGCACTCACAGTTGGGTCCCGCACACGTTGCTTGGCGCTTGGCGCACTTCCAGTCAGGTCCCACACACGTTCTGTGGCGTTTGGCTTACTTCCATTTGGGTCCCGCCCACTTTCCCCGGCGCTTGGCGCGCTTCCAGTTGGGTCCCGTACACTTTCTCCGGCGCTTGGCGCACTTCCAGTCAGGTCCCACACATGTTCTGTGGCGCTTGGCGTTTTCACAGTTTAGTCCCGCACACGTTCCCCGGCGTTTGGCGCAATTTCAGTCGGGTTCCACACACGTTCTCTGGCGCTTGGCGCACTTCCAGTCAGGTCCCACACACGTTCTGTGGCGTTTGGCATACTTCCAGTTGGGCACCGCATATGTTCCCCGGCGCTTGTCTCACTCACAGTTGGGTCCCGCACACGTTCCTTGGCGCTTGGCGCACTTCCAGTCAGGTCCCACACACGTTCTGTGGCGCTTTGGCACACTTCCAGTTTGACACCGCAGATGTTCCCCGGCGCTTGTCTCACTCACAGTTGGGTCCCGCACACGTTCCTTGGCGCTTGGCGCACTTCCAGTCAGGTCCCACACACGTTCTGTGGCGCTTGGCGCTTTTCCGTTTGGGTCACCGCACACGTTCCCCGGCGCTTGGCGCACTCACAGTTGTGTCCCGCACCCTTTCCCTGGCGGTTGGCGCACTTAGAGTCAGGTCCCACACACGTTCTGTGGCGTTTGGCACACTTCCAGTTGGGCACCGCATATGTTCCTTGGCGCATGACGCACTCACAGTTGGGTCCCGCACACGTTCCTTGGCGCTTGGCGCACTTCCAGTCAGGTCCCACACACGTTCTGTGGCGCTTGGCACACTTCCAGTTGGGCACCGCACACGTTCACCGGCGCTAGGCGCAATCACAGTTGAGTCTCGCACAGGTTCCTTGGCGCTTGGCGCACTTCCAGTCAAGTCATCCACACGTTCTGTCGGCGCTTGGCACACTTCCAGTCGGGTCACCGCACACGTTCCCCGGCGCTTGGCGCACTCACAGTTGGGTCCCGCACGTTCCTCGGCGCTTGGCGCACTTCCAGTCAGGTCCCGCACACGTTCTGTGGCGCTTGGCGCACTTCCAGTTGGGTCCCGCACACGTTCTCCGGCGCTTGGCGCACTCTAAATGGGGTCCCGCACACGTTCCTGGCGCTTGGCGCACTTCCAGTCAGGTCCCACACACGTTCTGTGGAGTAAGGCACACTTTCAGTTGAGTCCCGCACACTTTCCCGGCGCATGGCACACTTTCAGTTGGGTCCCGCATACGTTCCCTGGCGCTTGGCGCACTTCCAGTCAGGTCCCACACACGTTCTGTGGGGTTTGGCACACTTCCAATCAAGTCCTGCACACGTTTCCTGGCGCTCGGCGCGATTTCAGTTGGGCTCCGCATACGTTCCTTGGCGCTTGGCGCACTTCCTTTCAGGTCCCACACACGTTCTGTGGGGTTGGCACACTTCCAGCTGGGCACCGTACACGTTCCCCGGCGCTTGGCGCACTCACAGTTGGGTCTCGCAAACGTTCCTTGGGGCTTGGCGCACTCCCAATCAAGTCCTGCACACGTTCCCCGGCGCTTCGCGCTTTTTCAGTCGAGTCCCACACACTTTCCCCGGCGCTTGGCGCACTCTCAGTTGGATCCCTCACGATTTGCTCGGCGCTTGGCGTACCTGAAGTTGGGTCCCGCACACGTTCCCCGGCGTTTGGCGCGTTCCCAGTTGGGTCCCACACATTTTCCCCGGCGCTTGGCGCGCTCCCAGTTGGGTCCCACTCACTTTCTCCGGCGCTAGGCGCACTTCCAGTCAGGTCCCACACGTTCTGTGGCGCTTGGCATACTTTTGGTTGGGTCCCGCACATGTTCCCCGGCGCTTGGCGCACTCTCAGTTGGGTCCCGCACACGTTCCTTGGCGCTTGGCGCACTTCCAGTCAGGTCCCACACACTTTCTGTGGCGTTTGGCATACTTCCAGTTTGGCACCGCAGATGTTCCCCGGCGCTTGTCTCACTCACATTTGGGTCCCGCACACGTTCCTTGGCGCTTGGCGCACTTCCAGTCAGGTCCCACACACGTTCTGTGGCGTTTGGCACACTTCCAGTTTCGCACCGCAGATGTTCCCCGGCGCTCGTTTCACTCACATTTGGGTCCCGTACACGTTCCTTGGCGCTTGGCGCACTTCCAGTCAGGTCCCACACACGTTCTGTGGCGTTTGGCACACTTCCAGTTTGGCACCGCAGATGTTCCCCGGCGCTTGTCTCACTCACATTTGGGTCCCGCACACGTTCCTTGGCGCTTGGCGCACTTCCAGTCAGGTCCCACACACGTTCTGTGGCGTTTGGCACACTTCCAGTTTGGCACCGCAGATGTTCCCCGGCGCTTGTCTCACTCACATTTGGGTCCCGCACACGTTCCTTGGCGCTTGGCGCACTTCCAGTCAGGTCCCACACACGTTCTGTGGCGTTTGGCACACTTCCAGTTTGGCACCGCAGATGTTCCCCGGCGCTTGTCTCACTCACATTTGGGTCCCGCACACGTTCCTTGGCTCTTGGCGCACGTCCAGTCAGGTCCCAAACACGTTCTTTGGCGTTTGGCACACTTCCAGTTTGACACCGCAGATGTTCCGCGGCGCTTGTCTCACTCACAGTTAAGTCTCGCACACGTTCCTTGGCGCTTGGCGCACTTCCAATCAAGTCCTGAACACGTTTCCCGGCGCTTCGCGCTTTTTCAGTCGAGTCCCACACACTTTCCCCGATGCTTGGCGCACTCTCAGTTGGATCCCTCACGATTTGCTCGGCGCTTGGCACCTGAAGTTGGGTCCCGCACATGTTCCCCGGCGCTTGGCGCGCTTCCAGTTGGGTCCCACTCATTTTCCCCGGCGGTCGGCGCATTTCCACTTGGGTCCCTCACGCTTTCCCTGCGTTTGGCGCGCTCCCAGTTGGGTCCCACACACTTTCTCCGGCGCTAGGCGCTTTTTAATTGGGGTCCCGCACACTCTCCCCTGCGCTTTGCGCATTTTCAGTCGGGTCCTGAGCACGTTCCCTGGCGCTTGGGGCACTTACAGTCAGGTCCCACACACGCTCTGTGGGGTCTGGCACACTTCCAGTTTGGGTTCCGCACACGTTCCCCGGCGCTTGGCGCACTCACAGTTGGGTCCCGCACACGTTCTCTAGCGCTTGGCGCACTTCCAGTCAGGTCCCACACACGTTCTGTGGCGTTTGGCACACTTCCAGTTGGGCGCCGCACACGTTCCCCGGCGCTTGGCACACTCACAGTTGGGTCCCGTACACGTTCCTTGGCGCTTGGCGCACTTCCAGTCAGGTCCCACACACGTTCTGTGGCGCTTGGCACATTTCCGTTTGGGTTCCGCACACGTTCCCCGGCGCATGGCGCACTCACAGTTGGGTTCCGCACACTTTTCCGGGCGCCTGGTGCCTTTTCAGTCAAGTCCCGCACACGTTCTGTGGCGTTTGGCACACTTCCAGTTGGGCGCCGCATATGTTCCCCGGCGCTTGGCGCACTCACAGTTGGGTCCCGCACACGTTCCTCGGCGCTTGGCACACTTCCAGTCAGGTCCCACACACGTTCTGTGGCGTTTGGCACACTTCCAGTTTGACACCGCACACGTCCCCCGGCGCATGGCCCACTCACAGTTGGGTCCCGCACACGTTCCTTGGCGCTTGGCGCACTTCCAGTCAGGTCCCACACACGTTCTGTGGCGCTTGGCACATTTCCGTTTGGGTTCCGCACACGTTCCCCGGCGCATGGCGCACTCACAGTTGGGTCCCGCACACGTTCCTTGGCGCTTGGCGCACCTCCAGTCAGGTCCCACACACGTTCTTTGGCGCTTGGCCTATTTCCGTTAGGGTTCCGCACACGTTCCCCGGCGCTTGGCGCCCTCACAGTCAAGTCCCGCACACGTTCCCCGGCGCTTGGCGCACTTCCAGTCAGGTCCTGCACACGTTCCCCGGCGCTTCGCGCTTTTTCAGTCGAGTCCCACACACTTTCCCCGGCGCTTGGCGCACTCTCAGTTGGGTCCCGCACACGTTCCTTGGCGCTTGGCGCACTTCCAGTTGGGTCCCGCACACGTTCCCCGGCGCTTGGCGCACTCCAGTTGGGTCCCACACGTTTTCCCCTGGCGCTTGGCGCACTTCCAGTTGGGTCCGCACACGTTCTCCGGCGCTTGGCGCTTTTTAATTGGGGTCCCGCACACGTTCCCCGGCGCTTGGCGCACTTCCAGTTGGGTCCCGCACACGTTCCCCGGCGCTTGGCGCACTCACAGTTGGGTCCTGCACACGTTCTTTGGCGCTTGGCGCACTTCCAGTCAGGTCCCACACACGTTCTGTGGCGCTTGGCACATTTCCAGTTTGGCACCGCAGATGTTCCCCGGCGCATGGCGCACTCACAGTTGGGTCCCGCACACTTTTCCCGGCGCCTGATGCCTTTTCAGTCGTGTACCGCACACGCTCTGTGGCGTTTGGCACACTTCCAGTTGGGCACCGCATATGTTCCCCGGCGCATGGCGCACTCACAGTTGGGTCCCGCACACGATCCTTGGCGCTTGGCGCACTTCCAGTCAGGTCCCACACACGTTCTGTGGCGTTTGGCACACTTCCAGTTTGGCACCGCAGATGTTCCCCGGCGCTTGTCTCACTCACAGTTGGGTCCCGCACACGTCCCTTGGCGCTTGGCGCCCTCCCAGTCAGGTCCCACACACGTTCTGTGGCGTTTGGCATATTTCCGTTTGGGTCCCGCACACGTTCCTTGGCGCTTGGCGCACTTCCAGTCAGGTCCCACACACGTTCTGTGGCGTTTGGCACATTTCCAGTTTGGCACCGCAGATGTTCCCCGGCGCATTGGCGCACTCACAGTTTGGGTTCCGCAAACGTTTTCCGTGGCGCTTGGTGCGCTTTTCAGTCACAGTCCTGCACACGTTCCCGGCGCTTCGGCGCAATTTCAGTCGGGTTCCGCACACGTTCTGTGGCGCTTGGCACATTTCCGTTTGGGTTCCGCACGTTCCCCGGCGCTTGGCACACTCACAGTTGGGTCCCGCACACGTTCTTTGGCGCTTGGCGCACTTCCAGTCAGGTCCCACACACGTTCTGTGGCGCTTGGCACATTTCCGTTTGGGTTCCGCACACGTTCTTTGGCGCTTGGCGCACTCACAGTTGGGTCCCGCACACGTTCCTTGGCGCTTGGCGCACTTCCAGTCAGGTCCCACACACGTTCTGTGGCGCTTGGCACATTTCCAGTTGGGTTCCGCACACGTTCCTCGGCGCATGGCGCACTCACAGTTGGGTCCCGCACACGTTCCTTGGCGCTTGGCGCACTTCCAGTCAGGTCCCACACACGTTCTGTGGCGTTTGGCACACTTCCAGTTTGGCACCGCAGATGTTCCCCGGCGCTTGTCTCACTCACATTTGGGTCCCGCACACGTTCCTTGGCGCTTGGCGCACTTCCAGTCAGTTCCCACACACGTTCTGTGGCGTTTGGCACACTTCCAGTTTGGCACCGCAGATGTTCCCCGGCGCTTGGCGCACTCACAGTTGGGTCCCGCACACGTTCCTTGGCGCTTGGCGCACTTCCAGTCAGGTCCCACACACGTTCTGTGGCGTTTGGCACACTTCCAGTTTGGCACCGCACACGTTCCCCGGCGCTTGGCGCACTCACAGTTGGGTCCCGCACACGTTCCTTGGCGCTTGGCGCACTTCCAGTCAGGTCCCACACACGTTCTGTGGCGTTTGGCACACTTCCAGTTTGGGTTCCGCAGATGTTCCCCGGCGCTTGGCGCACTCACAGTTGGGTCCCGCACACGTTCCTTGGCGCTTGGCGCACTTCCAGTCAGGTCCCACACACGTTCTGTGGCGCTTGGCACATTTCCGTTCGGGATCCGCACACGTTCCCCGGCGCTTGGCGCACTCACACTCGGGTCCCGCACACTTTCTCCGGCGCTTGGCGCACTTCCAGTCAAGTCCCGCACACGTTCTGTGGCGTTTGGCACACTTCCAGTTGGGCACCGCATATGTTCCCCGGCGCATGGCGCACTCACAGTTGGGTCCCGCACACGATCTTTGGCGCTTGGCACACTTCCAGTCAGGTCCCACACACGTTCTGTGGCGCTTGGCACATTTCCGTTTGGCACCGCAGATGTTCCCCGGCGCTTGGCGCACTCCTATTTGGATGCCGCAAACGTTCTTTGGCGCTTGGCGCACTTCCAGTCAGGTCCCACACACGTTCTGTGGCGCTTGGCACATTTCCGTTTGGGTTCCGCACACGTTCCCCGGCGCATGGCGCACTCACAGTTGGGTCCCGCACACGTTCTTTGGCGCTTGGCACACTTCCAGTCAGGTCCCACACACGTTCTGTGGCGTTTGGCATATTTCCGTTTGGGTTCCGCACACGTTCCCCGGCGCATGGCGCACTCACAGTTGGGTCCCGCACACGTTCTTTGGCGCTTGGCGCACTTCCAGTCAGGTCCCACACACGTTCCCCGGCGCATGGCGCACTCACAGTTGGGTCCCGCACACGTTCCCCGGCGCATGGCGCACTCACAGTTGGGTCCCGCACACGTTCCTTGGCGCTTGGCGCACTTCCAGTCAGGTCCCACACACGTTCTGTGGCGTTTGGCATATTTCCGTTTGGGTTCCGCACACGTTCCTTGGCGCTTGGCGCACTTCCAGTCAGGTCCCACACACGTTCTGTGGCGCTTGGCGCACTTCCAGTCAGGTCCCACACACGTTCTGTGGCGCTTGGCGCACTTCCAGTTTGGCACCGCAGATGTTCCCCGGCGCTTGGCGCACTCACATTTGGGTCCCGCACACGTTCCTTGGCGCTTGGCGCACTTCCAGTCAGGTCCCACACACGTTCTGTGGCGTTTGGCACACTTCCAGTTTGGCACCGCAGATGTTCCCCGGCGCTTGGCGCACTCACATTTGGGCCCCGCACACGTTCCTGGCGCTTGGCGCACTTCCAGTCAGGTCCCACACACGTTCTGTGGCGCTTGGCACACTTCCAGTTGGGCACCGCATATGTTCCCCGGCGCTTTGCTCACTCCCAGTTGGGTCCCGCACACGTTCCTTGGCGTTTTGCGCACTCCCAGTCAGGTCCCACACACGTTCTGTGGCGCTTGGCACATTTCCGTTCGGGTCCCGCACACGTTCCTTGGCGCTTGGCGCACTTCCAGTCAGGTCCCACACACGTTCTGTGGCGCTTGGCACATTTCCGTTCGGGATCCGCACACGTTCCCCGGCGCTTGGCGCACTCACACTCGGGTCCCGCACGCTTTCCTCGGCGCTTGGCGCACTTCCAGTCAGGTCCCACACACGTTCTGTGGCGTTTGGCACACTTCCAGTTTGGCACCGCAGATGTTCCCCGGCGCTTGGCTCACTCACATTTGGGTCCCGCACACGTTCCTTGGCGCTTGGCGCACTTCCAGTCAGGTCCCACACACGTTCTGTGGCGTTTGGCACACTTCCAGTTTGGCACCGCAGATGTTCCCCGGCGCATGGCGCACTCACAGTTTGGGTCCCGCACACGTTCTTTGGCGCTTGGCGCACTTCCAGTCAGGTCCCACACGTTCTGTGGCGCTTGGCACATTTCCGTTTGGGTTCCGCACACGTTCCCCGGCGCATGGCGCACTCACAGTTGGGTCCCGCACACGTTCCTTGGCGCTTGGCGCACTTCCAGTCAGGTCCCACACACGTTCTGTGGCGCTTGGCACATTTCCGTTTGGGTTCCGCACACGTTCCCCGGCGCATGGCGCACTCACAGTTGGGTCCCGCACACGTTCTTTGGCGCTTGGCACACTTCCAGTCAGGTCCCACACACGTTCTGTGGTGCTTGGCACATTTCCGTTTGGGTTCCGCACACGTTCCCCGGCGCATGGCGCACTCACAGTTGGGTCCCGCACACGTTCCTTGGCGCTTGGCGCACTTCCAGTCAGGTCCCACACACGTTCTGTGGCGCTTGGCACATTTCCGTTTGGGTTCCGCACACGTTCCCCGGCGCATGGCGCACTCACAGTTGGGTTCCGCACACTTTTCCGGGCGCCTGGTGCCTTTTCAGTCAAGTCCCGCACACGTTCCCCGGCGTTCGGCGCAATTTCAGTCGGGTTCCGCACACGTTCTCTGGCGCTTGGCACACTTCCAGTTGGGCGCCGCATATGTTCCCCGGCGCTTGGCGCACTCACAGTTGGGTCCCGCACACGTTCCCTGGCGCTTGGCGCACTTCCAGTCAGGTCCCACACACGTTCTGTGGCGCTTGGCACATTTCCGTTTGGGTTCCGCACACGTTCCCCGGCGCATGGCGCACTCACAGTTGGGTCCCGCACACGTTCTTTGGCGCTTGGCGCACTTCCAGTCAGGTCCCACACACGTTCTTTGGCGCTTGGCACACTTCCAGTCAGGTCCCACACACGTTCCCCGGCGCATGGCGCACTCACAGTTGGGTCCCACACACGTTCTTTGGCGCTTGGCACACTTCCAGTCAGGTCCCACACACGTTCTGTAGGGTTTGGCACACTTCCAGTTGTGCACAGCACACGTTTCCCGGCGCTTGGTGCACTCACAGTTGGGTCCCGCACACGTTCCTTGGCGCTTGGCGCACTTCCAGTCAGGTCCCATACACGTTCTCCGGCGCTTGGCGCACTTCCAGTTTGGCACCGCATATGTTCCCCGGCGCTTTGCTCACTCCCAGTTGGGTCCCGCACACGTTCCTTGGCGCTTGGCGCACTCCCAGTCAGGTCCCACACAAGTTCTGTGGCGCTTGGCACACTTCCAGTTTGGCACCGCACACGTTCCCCGGCGCATGGCGCACTCACAGTTGGGTCCCGCACACGTTCCTTGGCGCTTGGCGCACTTCCAGTCAGGTCCCACACGTTCTGTGGCGCTTGGCACATTTCCAGTTTGGCACCGCACACGTTCCCCGGCGCATGGCGCACTCACAGTTGGGTCCGGCACAGGTTCCTTGGCGCGTGGCGCACTTCCAGTCAGGTCCTACCCACGTTCTGTGGAGTTTGGCACACTTCCAGTTGGGCGCCGCATACGTTCCCCGGCGCTTGGTGCACTCACAGTTGGGTCCCGTACACGTTCCTTGGCGCTTGGCGCACTTCCAGTCAGGTCCCACACACGTTCTGTGGCGCTTGGCACATTTCCGTTTGGGTTCCGCACACGTTCCCCGGCGCATGGCGCACTCACAGTTGGGTCCCGCACACGTTCTTTGGCGCTTGGCGCACTTCCAGTCAGGTCCCACACACGTTCTGTGGCGCTTGGCACATTTCCGTTTGGGTTCCGCACACGTTCCCCGGCGTTCGGCGCAATTTCAGTCGGGTTCCGCACACGTTCTCTAGCGCTCGGCGCACTTCCAGTCAGGTCCCACACACGTTCCCCGGCGCATGGCGCACTCACAGTTGGGTCCCGCACACTTTTCCGGGCGCCTGGTGCACTTCCAGTCAGGTCCCACACACGTTCTGTGGCGTTTGGCATATTTCCGTTTGGGTTCCGCACACGTTCCCCGGCGCATGGCGCACTCACAGTTGGGTCCCGCACACGTTCCTTGGCGCTTGGCGCACTTCCAGTCAGGTCCCACACACGTTCTGTGGCGTTTGGCATATTTCCGTTTGGGTTCCGCACACGTTCCCCGGCGCATGGCGCACTCACAGTTGGGTCCCGCACACGTTCTTTGGCGCTTGGCGCACTTCCAGTCAGGTCCCACACACGTTCTGTGGCGCTTGGCACATTTCCGTTTGGGTTCCGCACACGTTCCCCGGCGCATGGCGCACTCACAGTTGGGTCCCGCACACGTTCTTTGGCGCTTGGCGCACTTCCAGTCAGGTCCCACACACGTTCTGTGGCGCTTGGCGCACTTCCAGTCAGGTCCCACACACGTTCCCCGGCGCATGGCGCACTCACAGTTGGGTTCCGCACACTTTTCCGGGCGCCTGGTGCCTTTTCAGTCAAGTCCCGCACACGTTCCCCGGCGTTCGGCGCAATTTCAGTCGGGTTCCGCACACGTTCTCTAGCGCTTGGCGCACTTCCAGTCAGGTCCCACACACGTTCCCCGGCGCATGGCGCACTCACAGTTGGGTCCCGCACACTTTTCCGGGCGCCTGGTGCCTTTTCAGTCAAGCCCGCACACGTTCTGTGGCGTTTGGCACACTTCCAGTTGGGCGCCGCATACGTTCCCCGGCGCTTGGCGCACTCCTATTTGGATGCCGTAAACGTTCCCCGGCGCTTGGCACACTCACAGTTGGGTCCCGTACACGTTCCTTGGCGCTTGGCGCACTTCCAGTCAGGTCCCACACACGTTCTGTGGCGCTTGGCACATTTCCGTTTGGGTTCCGCACACGTTCCCCGGCGCATGGCGCACTCACAGTTGGGTCCCGCACACGTTCTTTGGCGCTTGGCGCACTTCCAGTCAGGTCCCACACACGTTCTGTGGCGTTTGGCACACTTCCAGTTGGGCGCCGCATACGTTTCCCGGCGCTTGGCACACTCACAGTTGGGTCCCGCAAACGTTCCTTGGCGCTTGGCGCACCTCCAGTCAGGTCCCACACACGTTCTGTGGCGTTTGGCATATTTCCGTTTGGGTTCCGCACACGTTCCCCGGCGCATGGCGCACTCACAGTTGGGTCCCGCACACGTTCTTTGGCGCCTGGCGCACTTCCAGTCAGGTCCCACACACGTTCTGTGACGCTTGGCACATTTCCAGTTTGGCACCGCACACGTTCCCCGGCGCTTGGCGCACTCACAGTTGGGTCCCGCACACGTTCCCCGGCGCTTGGCGCACTTCCAGTCAGGTCCCGCACACGTTCTCTGGCGCTTTGGCGCGCCGATCAGGTCCCACACGTTCCTGGCGCACTGCACCGTTGGTCCGCACGTTCCCCGGCGCATGGCGCACTCACAGTTGGGTCCCGCACACGTTCTTTGGCGCTTGGCGCACTTCCAGTCAGGTCCCACACACGTTCTGTGGCGTTTGGCACATTTCCAGTTGGGTTCCGCACACGTTCCCCGGCGTATGGCGCACTCACAGTTGGGTCCCGCACACGTTCCTTGGCGCTTGGCGCACTTCCAGTCAGGTCCCACACACGTTCTGTGGCGTTTGACACACTTCCAGTTTGACACCGCACACGTTCCCCGGCGCTTGGCGCACTCACAGTTGGGTCTCGCACACGTTCCTTGGCGCTTGGCGCACTTCCAGTCAAGTCCCGCACACGTTTCCCGGCGCTTCGCGCTTTTTCAGTCGAGTCCCGCACACGTTCCCCGGCGCTTGGCGCACTCTCAGTTGGATCCTCACGATTTGCTCGGCGCTTGGCGTACCTCACAGTTGGGTCCCGCACACGTTCCCGGCGCTTGGCGCCTTCACAGTTGGGTCCCGCACACTTTCCCCGGCGCTTGGCACACTCCCAGTTGGGTCCCACACGTTTCTCCGGCGCTTGGCGCTTTTCCGTTGGGGTCCCGCACACTTTTCCGGGCGTTCGGCGCAATTTCAGTCGGGTTCCGCACACGTTCTCTAGCGCTTGGCGCACTTCCAGTCAGGTCCCACACACGTTCTGTGGTGCTTGGCACATTTCCGTTTGGGTTCCGCACACGTTCCCGGCGCATGGCGCACTCACAGTTGGGCCCCCACACGTTCCTTGGCGCTTGGCGCACTTCCAGTCAGGTCCCACACACGTTCTGTGGCGTTTGGCATATTTCCGTTTGGGTTCCGCACACGTTCCTTGGCGCTTGGCGCACTTCCAGTCAGGTCCCACACACGTTCCTTGGCGCTTGGCGCACTTCCAGTCAGGTCCCACACACGTTCTGTGGCGTTTGGCATATTTCCGTTTGGGTTCCGCACACGTTCCCCGGCGCATGGCGCACTAACAGTTGGGTCCCGCACACGTTCTTTGGCGCTTGGCGCACTTCCATTCAGGTCCCACACACGTTCTGTGGCGCTTGGTACATTTCCGTTTGGGTTCCGCACACGTTCCCCGGCGCATGGCGCACTCACAGTTGGGTCCCGCACACGTTCTTTGGCGCTTGGCGCACTTCCAGTCAGGTCCCACACACGTTCTGTGGCGCTTGGCACATTTCCGTTTGGGTTCCGCACACGTTCCCCGGCGCATGGCGCACTCACAGTTGGGTCCCGCACACGTTCTTTGGCGCTTGGCACACTTCCAGTCAGGTCCCACACACGTTCTGTGGCGTTTGACACACTTCCAGTTGGGCACCGCACACGTTCCCCGGCGCATGGCGCACTCACAGTTGGGTCCCGCACACGTTCCTTGGCGCTTGGCGCACTTCCAGCCAGGTCCCACACACGCTCTGTGGCGTTTGGCACACTTCCAGTTGGGCACCGCATATGTTCCCCGGCGCATGGCGCACTCACGGTTGGGTCCCGCACACGTTGTTTGGCGCTTGGCGCACTTCCAGTCAGGTCCCATACACGTTCAGTGGCGTTTGGCACACTTCCAGTTGGGCACCGCATATGTTCCCCGGCGCATGGCGCACTCACAGTTGGGTCCCGCACACGTTCTTTGGCGCTTGGCGCACTTCCAGTCAGGTCCCACACACGTTCTGTGGTGCTTGGCACATTTCCGTTTGGGTTCCGCACACGTTCCCCGGCGCATGGCGCACTCACAGTTGGGTCCCGCACACGTTCCTTGGCGCTTGGCGCACTTCCAGTCAGGTCCCACACACGTTCTGTGGCGTTTGGCATATTTCCGTTTGGGTTCCGCACACGTTCCCCGGCGCATGGCGCACTCACAGTTGGGTCCCGCACACGTTCTTTGGCGCTTGGCGCACTTCCAGTCAGGTCCCACACACGTTCTGTGGCGCTTGGCACATTTCCAGTTGGGCGCACACGTTCCCCGGCGCTTGGCACACTCACAGTTGGGTCCCGTACACGTTCCTTGGCGCTTGGCGCACTTCCAGTCAGGTCCCACACACGTTCTGTGGCGCTTGGCACATTTCCGTTTGGGTTCCGCACACGTTCCCCGGCGCATGGCGCACTCACAGTTGGGTCCCGCACACGTTCTTTGGCGCTTGGCGCACTTCCAGTCAGGTCCCACACACGTTCTGTGGCGCTTGGCACATTTCCGTTTGGGTTCCGCACACGTTCCCCGGCGCATGGCGCACTCACAGTTGGGTTCCGCACACTTTTCCGGGCGCCTGGTGCACTTCCAGTCAGGTCCCACACACGTTCTGTGGCGCTTGGCACATTTCCGTTTGGGTTCCGCACACGTTCCCCGGCGCATGGCGCACTCACAGTTGGGTCCCGCACACGTTCCCCGGCGCTTGGCACACTCACAGTTGGGTCCCGTACACGTTCCTTGGCGCTTGGCGCACTTCCAGTCAGGTCCCACACACGTTCTGTGGCGCTTGGCACACTTCCAGTTGGGTTCCGCATCGTTCCCCGGCGCATGGCGCACTCACAGTTGGGTCCCGCACACGTTCTTTGGCGCTTGGCGCACTTCCAGTCAGGTCCCACACACGTTCTGTGGCGTTTGGCACACTTCCAGTTGGGCGCCGCACACGTTCCCCGGCGTTCGGCGCAATTTCAGTCGGATTCCGCGCACGTTCTCTGGCGCTTGGCGCACTTCCAGTCAGGTCCCACACACGTTCTGTGGCGTTTGGCACACTTCCAGTTGGGCGCCGCACACGTTCCCCGGCGCTTGGCGCGCTCCCAGTTGGGTCCCGCACACGTTCCCGGCGCTCGGCGCACTTCCGCTCAGATCCCACACACGTTCTGTGGGGTTTGGCACACCTCCAGTTGGGCACCGCACATGTTCCCCGGCGCTTGGCGCACTCACAGTTGGGTCTCGCACACGTTCCTTGGCGCTTGGCGCACTTCCAATCAAGTCCTGCACACGTTCCCCGGCGCTTCGCGCTTTTTCAGTCGAGTCCCACACGCTTTCCTCGGCGCTTGGCGCACTCCCAGTTGGATCCCTCACGATTTGCTCGGCGCTTGGCGTACTCCCAGTTGGGTCCCGCACACGTTCCCCGGCGCTTGGCGCACTTCCAGTTGGGTCCCACACATTTTCCCGGCGCTTGGCGCATTTCCAGTTGGGTCCGCACACGTTCCCCGGCGCTTGGCGCACTCCCAGTTGGGTCCCGCACACGTTCCCCGGCGCTTGGCGCTTTTGGTTGGGGTCCCGCACACTCTCATGCGCTTTGCGCATTTTCAGTCGGGTTCCGAGCACGTTCCCTGGCGCTTGGCGCACTTCCAGTCAGGTCCCACACACGTTCTGTGGCGTTTGGCATACTTCCAGTTTGGGTTCCGCACACGTTCCCCGGCGCTGGCGCACTTTCAGTTGGGTCCGCACGTTCCTTGGCGCTTGGCGCACTTCCAGTCAGGTCCCACACACGTTCTGTGGCGTTTGGCACACTTCCAGTTTGGCACCGCAGATGTTCCCCGGCGCTTGGCGCACTCACATTTGGGTCCCGCATACGTTCCTTGGCGCTTGGCGCACTTCCAGTCAGGTCCCACACACGTTCTGTGGCGTTTGGCACACTTCCAGTTTGGCACCGCAGATGTTCCCCGGCGCTTGTCTCACTCACATTTGGGTCCCGCACACGTTCCTTGGCGCTTGGCGCACTTCCAGTCAGGTCCCAAACACGTTCTGTGGGGTTTGGCACACTTCCAGTTTGACACCGCAGATGTTCCGCGGCGCTTGTCTCACTCACAGTTAAGTCTCGCACACGTTCCTTGGCGCTTGGCGCACTTCCAGTCAGGTCCCACACACGTTCTGTGGGGTTGGCACACTTCCAGCTGGGCACCGTACACGTTCCCCGGCGCATGGCGCACTCACAGTTGGGTCCCGCACACGTTCCTTGGCGCTTGGCGCACTTCCAGTCAGGTCCCACACACGTTCTGTGGCGTTTGGCACACTTCCAGTTGGGTTCCGCACATGTTCCCCGGCGCTTGGCGCACTTCCAGTCAGGTCCCACACACGTTCTGTGGCGCTTGGCGCACTTCCAGTCAGGTCCCACACACGTTCTGTGGCGCTTGGCGCACTTCCATTCAGGTCCCACACACGTTCTGTGGTGCTTGGCACATTTCCGTTTGGGTTCCGCACACGTTCCCCGGCGCATGGCGCACTCACAGTTGGGTCCCGCACACGTTCTTTGGCGCTTGGCACACTTCCAGTCAGGTCCCACACACGTTCTGTGGTGCTTGGCACATTTCCGTTTGGGTTCCGCACACGTTCCCCGGCGCATGGCGCACTCACAGTTGGGTCCCGCACACGTTCCTTGGCGCTTGGCGCACTTCCAGTCAGGTCCCACACGTTCTGTGGCGCTTGGCACACTTCCAGTTGGGTTCCGCACATGTTCCCCGGCGCATGGCGCACTCACAGTTGGGTCCCGCACACGTTCCCCGGCGCTTGGCGCACTTCCAGTCAGGTCCCGCACACGTTCTCCGGCGCTCGGCGCTTTTCAGTTGGGTTCCACACACGTTCTCCGGCGCTTGGCGCTTTTTCAGTCGGGTCCCGAACACGTTCCCTGGCGCTTGGCGATATTCAGTTGGGTCCCGCACACGTTCCTGGCGCTTGGCGCACTTCCAGTCAGGTCCCACACACGTTCTGTGGCGCTTGGCACATTTCCAGTTTGGGCACCGCACACGTTCCCGGCGCATGGCGCACTTTCACAGTTGGGTCCGCACACGTTCCTTGGCGCTTGGCGCGCTTCCAGTCAGGTCCCACATACGTTCTGTATCGTTTGGCACACTTCCAGTTTGGCACCGCAGATGTTCCCCGGCGCTTGTCTCACTCACATTTGGGTCCCGCACACGTTCCTTGGCGCTTGGCGCACTTCCAGTTAGGTCCCACATACGTTCTGTGGCGTTTGGCACACTTCCAGTTTGGCACCGCAGATGTTCCCCGGCACTTAGCGCACTCCTATTTGGGTGCCGCACACGTTTCTTGGCGCTTGGCGCACTTCCAGTCAGGTCCCACACACGTTCTGTGGCGTTTGGCACACTTCCAGTTTGACACCGCAGATGTTCCCCGGCGCTTGTGTCACTCACATTTGGGTCCCGCACACGTTCCTTGGCGCTTGGCGCACGTCCAGTCAGGTTCCACACACGTTCTTTGGCGTTTGGCACACTTCCAGTTTGACACCGCAGATGTTCCCAGGCGCTTGTCTCACTCACATTTGCGTCCCGCACACGTTCCTTGGCGCTTGGCGCACTTCCAGTGAGGTCCCACACACGTTCTGTGGCGTTTGGCACACTTCCAGTTTGACACCGCAGATGTTCCCCGGCGCTTGTGTCACTCACATTTGGGTCCCGCACACGTTCCTTGGCGCTTGGCGCACGTCCAGTCAGGTTCCACACACGTTCTGTGGCGTTTGGCACACTTCCGGTTTGCCACCGCAGATGTTCCCAGGCGCTTGTCTCACTCACATTTGGGTCCCGCACACGTTCCTTGGCGCTTGGCGCACTTCCAGTCAGGTCCCACACACGCTCTGTGGCGTTTGGCACACTTCCAGTTTGGCACCGCAGATGTTCCCCGGCGCTTGTCTCACTCACATTTGGGTCCCGCACACGTTCCTTGGCGCTTGGCGCACTTCCAGTCAGTTCCCACACACGTTCTGTGGCGTTTGGCACACTTCCAGTTTGGCACCGCAGATGTTCCCCGGCGCTTGTCTCACTCACATTTGGGTCCCGCACACGTTTCTTGGCGCTTGGCGCACTTCCAGTCAGGTCCCACACACGTTCTGTGGCGTTTGGCACACTTCCAGTTTGGCACCGCAGATGTTCCCCGGCGCTTGTCTCACTCACATTTGGGTCCCGCACACGTTTCTTGGCGCTTGGCGCACTTCCAGTCAGGTCCCACACACGTTCTGTGGCGTTTGGCACACTTCCAGTTTGACACCGCAGATGTTCCCCGGCGCTTGTCTCACTCACGGTTGGGTGTCGCACACGTTCCGTGGCGCTTGGCGCACTTCCAGTCAGGTCCCACACACATTCTGTGGCGCTTGGCACACTTCCAGTTTGGCACCGCAGATGTTCTCCGGCGCTTGTCTCACTCACTTTTGGGTCCCGCACACGTTCCGTGGCGCTTGGCGCACTTCCAGTCAGGTCCCACACGTTCCCGGCGCTGGCGCTTGGCGCACTCTTGGTAGGGTCTCGCACACGTTCCTTGGCGCTTGGCGCTATTCCAGTCAGGTCCCACTCACGTTCTGTGGCGTTTGGCACACTTCCAGCTTGGCACCGCAGATGTTCTCCGGCGCTTGTCTCACTCACATTTGGGTCCCGCACACGTTCCTTGGCGCTTGGCGCACTTCCAGTCAGTTCCCACACACGTTCTGTGGCGTTTGGCACACTTCCAGTTTGGCACCGCAGATGTTCCCCGGCGCTTGTCTCACTCACATTTGGGTCCCGCACACGTTCCGTGGCGCTTCGCGCACTTCCAGTCAGGTCCCACACACATTCTGTGGCGCTTGGCACACTTCCAGTTTGGCACCGCAGATGTTCTCCGGCGCTTGTCTCACTCACTTTTGGGTCTCGCACACGTTCCTTGGCGCTTGGCGCACTTCCAGTCAGGTCCCACACACGCTCTGTGGGGTCTGGCACACTTCCAATCAAATCCTGCACACGTTCCCCGGCGCTTGGTGAATTTTCAGTTGGGCTCTGCATACGTTCCCTGGCGCTTGGCGCACTTCCAGTCAGGTCCCACACACGTTCTGTAGCGTTTGGCATACTTCCAGTTTGGCAACGCAGATGTTCCCCGGCGCTTGTCTCGCTCGCATTTGGGTCCCGCACACGTTCCCTGGCGCTTGGCGCACTTCCAGTCAGGTCCCACACACGTTCTGTGGCGTTTGGCACACTTCCCGTTTGGTACCGCAGATGTTCCCCGGCGCTTGTCTCACTCACATTTGGGTCCCGCACACGTTCCTTGGCGCTTGGCGCACTTCCAGTCAGGTCCCACACACGCTCTGTGGCGTTTGGCACACTTCCAGTTTGGCACCGCAGATGTTCCCCGGCGCTTGTCTCACTCACATTTAGGTCCCGCACACGTTCCTTGGCGCACTTCCAGTCAGGTCCCACATACGTTCTGTGGCGTTTGGCACACTTCCAGTTTGGCACCGCAGATGTTCCCCGGCGCTTGTCTCACTCACATTTGGGTCCCGCACACGTTTCTTGGCGCTTGGCGCACTTCCAGTCAGGTCCCACATACGTTCTGTGGCGTTTGGCACACTTCCAGTTTGGCACCGCAGATGTTCTCCGGCGCTTGTCTCACTCACATTTGGGTCCCGCACACGTTTCTTGGCGCTTGGCGCACTTCCAGTCAGGTCCCACATACGTTCTGTGGCGTTTGGCACACTTCCAGTTTGACACCGCAGATGTTCCCCGGCGCTTGTCTCACTCACGGTTAAGTGTCGCACACGTTCCGTGGCGCTTGGCGCACTTCCAGTCAGGTCCCACACACATTCTGTGGCGCTTGGCACACTTCCAGTTTGGCACCGCAGATGTTCTCCGGCGCTTGTCTCACTCACTTTTGGGTCCCGCACACGTTCCGTGGCGCTTGGCGCACTTCCAGTCAGGTCCCACACACGTTCCCCGGCGCTTGGCGCACTCTTGGTAGGGTCTCGCACACGTTCCTTGGCGCTTGGCGCTATTCCAGTCAGGTCCCACACACGTTCTGTGGCGTTTGGCACACTTCCAGCTTGGCACCGCAGATGTTCTCCGGCGCTTGTCTCACTCACATTTGGGTCCCGCACACGTTCCTTGGCGCTTGGCGCACTTCCAGTCAGTTCCCACACACGTTCTGTGGCGTTTGGCACACTTCCAGTTTGGCACCGCAGATGTTCCCCGGCGCTTGTCTCACTCACATTTGGGTCCCGCACACGTTCCGTGGCGCTTGGCGCACTTCCAGTCAGGTCCCACACACATTCTGTGGCGCTTGGCACACTTCCAGTTTGGCACCGCAGATGTTCTCCGGCGCTTGTCTCACTCACTTTTGGGTCTCGCACACGTTCCTTGGCGCTTGGCGCGCTTCCAGTCAGGTCCCACACACGTTCCCCGGCGCTTGGCGCACTCTTGGTTGGGTCTCGCACACGTTCCTTGGCGCTTGGCGCTATTCCAGTCAGGTCCCACACACGTTCTGTGGCGTTTGGCACACTTCCAGTTGGGCACCGTAGATGTTTCCGGCGCTTGTCTCACTCACATTTGGGTCCCGCACACGTTCCTTGGCGCTTGGCGCTAATCCAGTCCGCACTCACAGTTCGGTCTCACACACTTTTCCGGACGCCTGGTGCCTTTTCAGTCAAGTCCCGTGCACGTTCCCTGACGCTTGGCGCACTTCCAATCGGACCTCGCACAATACATGGTGTGCATAGGGTTCCTGATAGACGTAAAGGAGACCTACTTTATCGCTTGCAATAAATTCACTCTTATCACAATACCACTCCATTTCTCTCAATTGTGCCAACCATGTTTCTTATCATTCAAAAGTTTCAACGGACACACACACACACACACACACACACACACACACACACACACACACACACACACACACACACACACACACACACACACACACACACACACACACACACACACACACACACACACACACACACGCACCAAAATTGCCTTCAACCGCATGAACGATATTCACGTTGTACTTTAGTACACATGTTGACACACTCGTTTCATATCAGTAATGATATCAGAGGGTATTTAAACGAGTTCAGCTAGAGTGTGTCTCATTCTGCTTCCATGGTCCGCCGACGTTCAGGGTGTGCACAACTCGATGCACAAGCTCATTCCAGGAACGAAGAAACGAGGACGTCGCCGTCGTCCTCATCACGCCGCCAGGCAGGTCTTTCATCACTATCTTGAACTGTTTCAGGATTCGATCATACCCGGACGCTGCGTCTGAGTTCGTCCAGGCGAACGGGCCTGGACCAACAGGGGTCGTTGGCGATTCGAGTATTCTCCAGTTAACTGCTCAGTGACCTTGCAAGGGCAAATGGCTCTGGGACACTCATCCAAACATGAGAAGCACTGAAGATAGTCCCGCCACCCCCCCAAACCTTGGTTCGGAATCGCCTGGAAGTCACCGCGAATTCTCCATTAACCCAAATTTTATTGAGAATGTCGCCAGTCGCAAAAACACCGCGATAATACACCCGTCATTGCAATTAGAGCTCCATTGTAGCTGCGGAGAACACCCAGTTTATGAGGGTAACACCCAATGGTCACTCGTGCAGAAGCGTACACAGTGTTGATAGTGTAGTATATCTTGACGAGTTATAACCTGTTGTTAACAAGATAAGACCGATTTAGAACGTACCGTTTTCTCTTAACATTTTTGTGCTGAATAGTCTGGATTGACGGTTGTACGTCTCTTAAAGGATGTCCAGATGGCAACAGCCAGTTCATAACGCGGCGGACTACAAAGCTATGTAGTCATAAAGGTTGAATGTTCGAATCTGGGAGCTCAGTGGCAAAAATCACATTAGTTTTGCAGCAGAACCCCGAGTTCACCCCTTTCTGGCCTGGTTGGGGCGCTGGGATCCTGACAGAATCCAGGGAGTGCCTTGATTCTACCGCGAGTCTGCCGAGAATCTGTTGCTTTAGCCGCGGTCTGGCACCCAGGCGGCAGGTTCACGTCAGATTCTCGGCAGGATCCAGATAGTTCCTTCAGGGTGAAAAAGGTCCACTCCCCAAGATATGACGTTTCATCCTGCTCTGGACAACGGCAAAATGTCTTTTCAAGCAAGACCTATAGGGGTCCGCAGAGTTGCAGCGACCGGCGAGTAGTCGCCAAGCGTAAGCCTTGTCGTGGTGACAAAATGTTTTTGAAAATTTTGTCGCTGCGTCGGCTGCCTCTCCGTGGCAGTCTCGAGACATGTTCTGACTGCATCGCTGATGTTTTTCGTCGCAGCGATTTTGCACCCGCTGCTGCAGCGGCAGCGACTTTGTTCATAGTGCATAGCCACACGGTTTTGTTGAAGAAATTCAATCAGCCAATGAAATAAATGGCTGGTAGTCATTAGTAACACGTTTCGACTGGTAAACACTGATCTTGTCATGTGAAAGGGTCAATGTTCAATACACAAAAGGCGTCATTCGCTGGCAATCACTCCATCGGCATAATGGCAATGATGGAGCGATAACTAGCGGCCATTGAGAATCGCTGCTCCAGCAGCGAAGCGGTAAAACATAGGTTTTCGTCGCCGCGACCCAGTGATGTGAGACGTTTGCCACGAAGCAATCACAATTGGAGCCTTTTCATCACTCACGACGAAAGAGGAACAGTTGTCCCTCGCATGGTTGCAGCGGCCAGGGGTGCGTTCCAAGAACATTCCCATGACAAAACGCTTCCATGGAAACGTAGCCACGGCGACGTGGAAGCAATTATCAGTTACAATTCGTGGCCCTGGGAAACAAGTTTGGTCACGAAAAGGCTATTTGCCCTCCCACGGCATCGTGGAAGCATTCTTGGAACGCACCCCAGGTGCAGTCAAAACACGGCTTAAGGCAAAAAATGGTCACTAAACTTATCACATTTTAGGTGCATTTCAATGCAAAACATAGTTACCGGTTGAGTCCCCGACAAGTTTTGGAGGCGGAACTCGGTTTCCAGCACTCGGTCAGCCTAATCGAGATTTTAGACGCAGTGTTCGCGCGAGCGAGCAATTTGAAATTGCACGCTGTATTCCTTAAGACTTGGACAACCTCTTTCTTATGCCCGGGCTACATCTGGACATGGCACAATGGGGACTATCCAGGACGGGGGGGGGCACTCAAGATTCAAGTCAGAAATGAAATAAACCACCGATCTATAACGCTATCAATCAAAGTATTTCTATAAAACTTCGTCAATAACAATGATTGATAGCAGCATCAGGCATCTTTTATCATGTTCTCCATTCATTTGTGCGAGGAAATCTTACAGGACTATAATTTGCCACCGGCACAAAATTCTCACGGAAGTGAAGTAGTTTTTCTTACCAGAGTTTTCCATGAGTAGGCCCCAATAACGTGTTATCTCTATCTTGGTTGAGGCTGTTTCCCTAATCCCTAGTGTGTTAAGCTTCAGACGCTCACCTCCGGAGAAAGATGGTGTGTGAATGAAAACACACCGCTCTCAATTTCTTTTATACCCTACTCTTTATCAACTGGTTATCATCAACTTTGTTTACCGTGAGAATTTTGTGCCGGTGTCAATTTATAATCGTCTGTGAATCTTGGGTGCCCCTCCCCGTCTAGGATGGTCCCGCACAATGTACCCTTAATCAAACTCGCGTCGTATACGGTGTAAGACCAGGCATATGGTAAATGCGGTATGAAGGTAGATCGGGGATGGCAGGGGATGGACGCGGGGGGGTGAGTGCACTGGAGGAGAAATGCCGGACCGGACATATTGCCAGTGCGGTATGATACCACGGCACTAGCCATTCATTCGACGTGATCAACGGGTGGGTTGGCCATATCAACGTGTATAGGGTATTTCAGGGGTGGAAGTCAGTTTTAGCCCTATTCGGACGGTGCACCACCAATCCGTTTCCTGCGGCTGCACCGTCGCTCAGAGGAGGGAATACCCTGCGTGGAGGCTAAATCCGTCGTGTATCAAGTATTTCGTGGGAGGGGGGGGGGGGGGTGGAAGCCAGTTTTACTCCTATTTAGACGGTGCACCACCGTTCCTCACAGTAGGAAAACCCCGAGCTGTCGGCTGCTGGTTGATATGACCAACCCATGGTTGATATGACCGATTCGACGTTGAACACGTCGAATCGATGGCTAATGCCATGGTATCATACCGCACTGGCAATATGTCGGGTCCGGCATTTCGCGTTTTCAGGTCAGTGCCACTCAGGATTCAGTTGGAGAATGAATGATACCTCTTTCGGAAATCGAAGTATTTCCATGGAGTTCCATGAAAACAATGACTGATTGCCACTGTCTGATATCAGAATAAATTTTCATTTTCATGCAATCTCTTGTGGCTCAGTAGTGAAACTGCGCAGTATCCCTGCAGGTTCCAAGAAGTTACAAGCTCAAAAAAAAAGTTTTTTATGCTTTTCGCACCTTCCAAAAAGCGCATTAGTCTTCAGAAGCACCGGAAACGAACCTCATAAATGTGTTCAGCGCCCAAAACTACCCTCTGGGCAAAATTTGGGTAAAGGCACATTTTCCAAACTTTGTCCAGACTGATTGCGTTTTGAACTTGTACGGATTTGCGGTTGTGCGTTTATTTATACCAATTAGAGGGCTCTCGAAGCGTTTTAGAAAAATGTTTCAGATTTGACTTAAAACCTTCCCAAGTGGGTTATTTGGGGTGCTAAACACGAATCTGGAGGCTGTTTGTCGATTTTTGGCAGATTACTGTAGATTACGGTGGATATACGGTAGTTTGATCAAAGTCTCAGATTTTATTCAAAATTTGTATAAGCGGGTTATACGATGTGGAGAATACGAAATTGACGTCTTTTTGTCGATTTTCAAAATACTTAGGTAGGTTTTGCAACCTAAATGACATGATACCTACCGTAACCTACAGTAAACCTCAGAATTTTGACGAACGGACCACACATTCATGTTCACCACCCTAGATTACCCCCAACGTACAAGTTTTAAGCAGAATTGGAGAGAATTCTTTTTGAAACTCCATGAAAAATGCTTGAAGGGTACGAGCTCCATCAATCAATGGAGGCAAAGTTTTTAAGATTGATGTTAGTATGACGAGCTTTGTTAAAGTAAAAAAATACTCTTAATTGCAGCTAGTGGCATCAAAGCGTCGTCGTACACTAAGAGAATCTGTGCTACCTTCGGTAGCTGAGGAAGGAACACCTCGACGTCGATCCTCAGCGAAAACAGATCCGCCGGCTGTTCCAAAACCTGGGTCAAGACCTCGTTCTTCCCTTCAACCATCAACTGCTCGATCGCAAATGGATGAGAAGGTGAAGAGCACTCTACTTCTTCTTGAAAAGCTTTACGGTCTTCAGCTGGTAAGTTAGAAAACGTCAGAGATCCCTCTGAAATTTTTGTATTGAAGGTGTCGGAGAAACCCGAGAAGAAGGCGACTAAGCCTCGAAAAACGTGAGTGTTGTAGTCATTCTCTACACCGCTGCTCGTGTAAAAAGGGAGTAAGAAGTTTCACACAACACTGCCGGCGACAAGAATATCCTCGATCATTGGTTTCAAGGTACCCAGATTCATGTGCCTTCCGCAGTACTGCAATCAATGCTAACTGAGTCACTCGCGCTGGTCTTCAGAGTGCGGAATCTTATCGTTCAAATGTACTTAGAAACAGACAGGGAGACTTAACGCATTAAAAAAGATTCCAAATTCGCTGAACACTCTCTGGGTCATTTGAAATTGTCAAATTAAGGAAAAAAACTCATGGCAATAGTTGCTGGAATTTAGTTGCGTGTTGTTGCGCGCACCACAATTTAATTGAGTGGCTCCCCCGTTTAGGATAGTCCCACGTCTTGCACATTCCTACTGAAGTCCTGCACTCATTCCATTACGTCCTGCACAGTCCTACTCGGGTCCTGCTTACACTCCACAACGCCCTACACACTATTACTGAGGTCCTGCACACACTCCATTACGTTCTGCGCGCTCCTGTTGAGGTCCTGCACACATTCCATCACGTCCTGGGCTCTATCCTAAACGGCGGGAGGCTACTCAAATATCTAAATGCCAGATATGAAACGAACCACCGATCTATAATGCTATGAATCGAAGTATTTTTATAGAATTTCATTAACAACAATGATTGATAGCAGCGTCAAGCATCCTTTATCAGGTGTGGTTCATTGTGGTGCGCGCGAAGCGCCCACCAAGAATTGGCTTTGATCTCTTCCCGCGTGGATGCCCTACAACGAAATCACCTATTCAGACCGTCACCAGAGGTATTAGCTGTACACCATTCGATGCGCTGTAAGAATTTACAAATGTGTGCATACTTTCATCTTCACTGGTCCCCGCTTTCTAAAGTTAGGACCTCTCAAATTAAGCAAAAACGTTCTCGACCACCGCCTCCACCTCCGCCTCCGCCTACGCCTCCACCTCCGCCTCCCCCTCCGCCTCCGTTCCGCCTCCGCCTCCGGCTCCGCCTCCGCCTCCCCCTCCGCCTCCGTTCCGCCTCCGCCTCCGCCTCCGTTCCGCCTCCGCCTCCGCCTCCGCCTCCGCCTCCGCCTCCGCCTCCGCCTCCTCCTCACCCTCCCTCCATCGAATTCCATTTTTTTTCTTCGGAAGGCGTGGACCAAATCGCTCGAAAACTTGTGACTGGAGGTAATCGGCCACGGGACTGCCGAAAATAATTGAGAGAACTCACCATAATGACTTCTGGCCCCTAACGGGCTGTTCAAATTCGGAAACCGGCCTCTCAAGATTAGTTTATAATGATGACGAGTTTTTTCGTTATCAGACATTGTTTTCTCAGAGACTCTATATAAACACCTTGCTCTCTAGGGTGGTGTACTCTGAACATCTGGCTTGGAAGAGGACGATGTGCGGAAGGGATGTTTTTGAGCGCAGCGCGTGTTCGTTACATGCGCACTATGGATAAGAAGGCGTCGCAGGGTGAGCTGAAGTGTCGGTTGATTATGCAAGACCGCAATAGGAGTATGCAGGACGTCATAGAATGTATGCAGGGCCTCAGTACGAGTGTGCAGGACATCATGGATCCTGTGCAAGACCCCAGTAGGGGTGTGCAGGAAGTCGTAGAATGTGTGCAGGACCTCAGTAGGAGTGCGGAGGACATCATGGGACCTGTGCAGGACTCCACTAGGGGTGTGCAGAACGTCGTGGAATGTGTGCAGGACCTCAGTAGGAGTGTGCAGGACATCATGGATCCTGTGCAAGACCCCAGTAGGAGTGTGCAGGACATCATGAGACCTGTGCAGGACCCCAGTAGGGGTGTGCCGGACATCATGGGACCTGTGCACGACCACAGTAGAAGTGTGCAGGAGATCAAGAAACGTGCGCATGACCTCAGTTCAATGTTCAGGACACCGTATGCAAGCCATGCCTCCGAATCAACAAGAACGATAGTTAAGTGCACCAGAACAGGGCTACCGTAATCTCACTCGGGTTGGCTCTAAAATTTCGATAAATATTCTGACTCCGAATTCGCTACATCTTTACCACCGGTGGTGCTGTTTTCCTGCTTTGTAGTCCAGGCAGACCCTCAACTGCTGACCTCTGGAGAAGGACGGTGTGTGAATCAAGACACAACGCTCTTCACTTCTTTTATACTTTACCCTTGATCAATCGGGTATCATCAAATTTGTTTACGAGAGCCGTAAAACATCATTCCTGAGATCACGGTAGCCCTCTGGCGCACTTAACTATTGTTCTTGTTCCGAATCAGACATATGGGCCGGTGCAGACGAGCCACATCAGCAGGAACCGGTGAAGTTTGGCTAGAGCGGCTGACCCTGGGTCTATCCTAGACGTGGTGGGGCCACCCAAGATTTACTCATAGAAATGATGAAAAACTCTGATGATGAAAGATGCCTGATACTGCGCTATCAATCATTGTTTTTCTAAGAGCTCGATGGAAATACTTCGACTGGTAGTCTTACCAATCGGTGGTTCATTTCATTTCTGTCTTGAGTGGTGGGTTTCCCCCCCCCCTCCCGTCAAGGATAGTGCCTGGACCCTGTACAGTTGGGTCAAAAAAAAAACTCCTAAAAAACTTTTAAAACCCATTTCTTCATTTTTTCGACTTTTACATCCAAAAAGTATACGCCTTGTATCTTATTTATAGGAAGCCGCTATGCAACTATTATCTTGCAGCCTTAGCAGCGGAGCGGTTCTTTCTTCATTTCTACCACTATGTTTTCTGAAAAAAAAATTGACTTCTAGAGATTGACGATATTGTAGAAAGGAAACCCTTGAAAAAAGCTGTTGATTTTCTGAAAGTTGGGCTCCGCAGAAAAGGTTAAGAATTTGGCATTGCTCCGAAATGTTGTGAAATTGTTCCATTAGATTTGGCTATCAAACTGATTTGCTAAATGTAGTGGAATTGTTGAATCGATTTGGCTGTTGTTGGTATATGCAGATAACATAATCATTAAATGTAGTGAATTTGTTGCAAATGGATTTGGCAGGCGCTCTATGGATTGTCAGAGTCAGATCACGCGTCAGAAGGTCCTCTGGCGAGCAAACAACGACAAAAAGAAAAAAATATTTCTCAGCCAACAATGCTGAACGAAGCGTGGCCTAATGGGCTAGAATTGAGGTTTTTGAATGTTAATCTGCCTTTTCAGTGTAGCTCCCACTAAGGTCCCAGACCTATTAGATAAAAATCATGAAAACGAAATGTAACACAATTTATTAGCTACTGACGCTATGTCTTCGTGACCTCAACGCTTTCACGGTTCACATTGTACGGAAACGTTTTTGCTGCTAGACTTAATCTTATTCTCATTTGATTCAATATGCGCACCAAGAAAAACCCATTCTGACGCGTGATCTGACTCTGATAATTCATAGAGCGCCTGCCAAATCCATTTGCAACATTTTCACTACATTTAATGATTATGTTGTCTGCTTATACCAACAACAGCCAAATCGATTCAACAATTTCTTTACATTTAGGAAATCAGTTTGATAGTCAAATCTTGTGGAACAATTTCACGACATTTCAGAGCAAGGCCAAATCCTTGACCTTTTCTGCGGAGCCCAACTTTCAGAAATTTCATTTCTGAATTTACTTGAGTCGCTCCCACGTTTAGGATAGTCCTACGTCCTGCACATTCCTACTGAGGTCCTGCACACATTCCGTGATGTCCTGCGTACTCCTGTTGAGGCCCTGCACATATTCCATTACGCCCTGCACATTCCTACTGGGGTCCTGCACACACTCCATTACGCTTTTTATTGTCAACGCTGCACATGGTACGCACACTGTCCTCGCGCGGAAGATCCCTTCCGCACTGCCTTCCTCTTCGAAGCGGACGTCGAGAGTACACCATCCTAGAGAGCAAGTTATATGGATTCTCTAAGAATACAATGACAATTAGACGTCTGATACTGGAGAACCCTTCATTTGTATAAACTGATTTTGAGAGGCCGGTTCTCAGTTTATGCAGCTCGTTTTGGGCCCAGATATCATTTTGGTGAGTTCTGCCAATTGTTTTCGGCATTCCCATAACCGATTACCCCTTGTCACAAAGTTTCAGGTCATTTGGACCACGCCTTCCAAAAAAAATGAAATTCAACGGGAGGAGGCGGAGGCGGTGGTGAAGAACGTTTTTCGTACTTTGAGAGGTTATATCTCTTGAAAGCGGGGACGAATTGCTATGAAATTTAGCTCAGGTATGTAACTTCCTGCAGCGCATCGAATGGTATACAACTCATTCCTCTGGAGAGAGTATGACTAGGTGATCTCTGTGTAGGGCATCCGCGCGGGAAGAGATCAAAGCCCAATCCTGGTGCGCGCTTCGCGCGCACCACAATTCGAGCCGGTCAGCGTGAGAAGCGGAGTGGTTGGAACAACTACTTGAATCTCGTTATCAAAAATATTATTTCGCCATCATCGACCTACTGCTAACTTCTTCCAGCTTGGATTGTCAGGGTGAGGTTTCACCAGAAATTGAGATCGGTTAGATTAAACAAGTATCAAGAATGTGAAAGGAGTGTTGTATTTATCTATGACCGCAGACTCACTTGTCCCCTCAACCGCATTCCAACGATTCGTTAAGATTTTGAGCCGAAATTTCGTAAATCGATAAAAAATTGCCAAAAACACCTGTAGTTGGTAAATCGTAACTTGGAATTACTCACAGTCCTGATCCCAGCGGGAGAAAATTTCGAGGACAAAACGCGACTTTCAAGATTTGCGGATTTCTTCGATATATATGGCTCAAAATCATCATCTGGGAGTTATTTGGGTGCTTAACACGATTGTAAAGTCCGTTTTTGAGAATTTTTGATTGATTACTGCATGCAGATTACGGTGGATATATGGTAGCTTGGTCTAAGTCTCAGATTTGACTCGACATTTGTAGGCGGGGTTGTTCGGGGCGGTGAATACGAATTCGATGTTATTTGTCGTTTTTCGAATTATTATGGCTCATAGGTTTTGCGCCCTCAATAGCATGAATGGTAGAACATATCCATACCAAACGATTTCAAGATTCTCCTGTAAAACACGGAAACAAGATCGTCTCAGAAAAAGTTCATGAATGCTTTACGACCACAGATATACAGGCGTAACTATGTATCAAGTATACAGATGAATTTTGAAAACTTGTTTACGCTGCAATGAAGATGTGCGCAAGAGGAGAATATAAACCAGAGGTTCTGAAAAATCTTGGATTACAAAGTAGTAACTGGAGAGAAGCCAAGGTTCATCATCGTAGAATCACGAGTTACATGTGAGTTGCCTAGAAAATTCCAAAATTCTTTCGTAGCCAGATTGGCGGTTGACGAATCCGAGCTTGAATACGCTACTTGGGTTGGCCTACAAGGGAAGTGTTTAGAGTGGTGAACGCATTTGCGAAAACGACCAGTATCACTAGTATCTCTAGTAACTCCTTGTAACTCAATAGCAAATGCGCAGTATCCCGCCCCGAGTTGCAGGTTCCATGAAGTTGCAAGCCTAAAAAAGCTATTTTGTGCTTTTTGTACCTTCCTAAAAGCGCATTAGTCTTCAGAAAAATTCGGAGACGGATCTAACAAAACCAAAACTACCCCCCTGAGCAAAGTTTGGTTTAAGGCACATTTTCCAAACGATGTCCAGATCGATAGCGTTTTGGACTTGCACGGATTTTCGGTTGGGCGTTACCATTTAGAGGGCTCCGAAAGAGTTTCAGAAAAGTGTTCCAGATTTGAATTAAAGTCCTTCCAAGGAGGTAATTGAGGGCTATCATCACAACCTGGGGTTTATTCGGCGATTTTCAGGAGTTTTCGACTTGATTCAACCAAAGCTTCACGTCGGGTGAAAATTTGCTGGTGAATCGCGACTTTTGATGAGTTCCGGAACGCTACGGTAGAAATGGCTCAAAATGTTTCTCTATGGGTTATTTGAAACACGAATCTGGAATCTGTTTATCGATTTTTGGCAGATTACTGTAGATTACGGTGGGTATACAGTAGCTTGGTCAAGGTCTCAGATTTTATTCAAAATTTTGTATACGGGGGTTATTCGGAGTGGAGAATACTAATTTGACGTACTATTGTCGATTTTCGAAATACTCAGGTAGGTTTTGCCCCCCTAAATGATATGATATTACCGTGACCTACAGCAAACTTTAGAATTTCGACAAACGGACTCCAGATTCGTGTTCACCGCCCTAGATCTCCCCTACACACAAAATTTGAGCAAAATCCGAGGAAATTTTTTGAAACTCCCAAAAAATGCCCAATGGGTAGGTACCGCTGCCTTTTCGCGAATCGTGAGAAATGCTCATACATTCTTCCTGTAGCTCGGGGCGGGATACTGCGCATTTTTACCATTGAGCCACAAGAGATGCTAACGATACTAGTCAATTTCGCAGATGTGTTTACCACTCTATACACTTCCATTGTTAGACAAGATAAAATTGCTCGACCTAAAATCATCTTCATGTCGCGGCTCAGCACTCGGTATCAACAGAAATATTCGCCCGACTTCTTCTGAAATGGGAAATATGCAGTCATGTTCGAGAGTGGCAGTCTATCAGCGGACAGCGCGAGCGGTCGCGCTGCAGCACGCTTCGATTGGTATGTGGCCGCGGGCGATGGGCAGACGATTAAAAATTGCCAACGGCACAAAATTCTCACGGTAAACAAAATCGATGATACCCACATGGAAAACTCTGGTCAAAAAAACTGCTTCACTTTCGTGAGAGTTTTGTGCCGGTGGCGAATTATAAACCTGTGCGATCGGCTGACCTAATTGGTCTCTTTTGGAAACCAGACTATACGTACGGCGACGTGACCGCCTTCGCTGATAAACAGCAGCACTCTCTGTGATGGGGAACTTTTTCGGATTAGAGGACAGACTGTTGGTGGAAAGTTTTTCGTGTGAACGCACACAGGTTTTTCCATGTTTCTGTAAACATAGTACAGACAACTCGCAGTCAAAAATCACTAGTGGGCCATCAATTCCGAAAGAGTACCTTATACGCTTTCGCGTCCACGCGTAGGGACCAAATTTCTCCAACTTTTCACCTAGTTTTTCTAAGTGGCTCCCCTTCTAGATCCACAGTCGCACCCTCTATTTCCTCATCCGTACCAAGTTTTACTTCTTTCTGAAAAAATTGTCTTATCATCAATCGCAAAAGAAGAACGATATTCTGAGCACTACTTACGCCTCTCTTCTCGAGAAGTGCCACAAGCGGCTGGGCACGCAACATCTCCAACAGCACACATTCACAAGCTCTATTCCAGCAACTATTGCCATGAGTTTTTTTCCTTAATTTGACAATTTCAAGTTACCCAGAGAGTGCTCAGCGAATTTGGAATTTTTTTAATGCGTTAAGTCTCCCTGTACGTTTCTAAGTACATTTGAACGATAAGATTCCGCACTCTGAAGACCAGCGCGAGTGACTCAGTTAGCATTGATTGCAGTAGGGAAGCCAGCTTGTGGAACCAGTACACGAAAGAGGAGGAATTTCAGACGAATTGGCTCGCGTCCACGTTGTTGTTGGGTGTCCTCTGGCAGATATCGAAATTCTCATCACTCACGGCGCGAGCTTCACCGGTCCTTCACTCTCTCGCTGTCTCTAACCTGAGCTCCGCATCAGCCGCTAAGTAACCACAGGAGTAGGATTATTTTCACAGCGTATGGCCTATCTTTCCCTTAAGCCCTCTAGAGAGGCCAACGACGTGATCGCGCCGGTTTCCCTTCGTGCTTATCCCTCCTACCCGACGAACGTCGTCCGGTCTTATTTTTTGTGTAGTGGGTGCAAAAGAGCACAAGAGGATACCAACGACAAGAATGTTCTCAATCATCATTGCTCGCCCCCCGCTAGCCTTGTCACAGATCTTCGGCAGAGACAAGACACTCAATGATCCCTCGTCGTCACCTCTACACTGGGTCTTGTGCCAGCGACTCCTCGCAATTCCATCCTTCAAAGCTTTTCCACACTGCGAAAGGCACCTGAAATCTTGGTACCTTAAAACCAATGATCGAGGATATTCTTGTCGCGGGCAGCGTTGTTTGAAATTTCTTACTCCCTTTTTACACGAGCAGCGGTGTAGAGAATGACTACAACACTCACGTTTTTCGGGGCTTAGTCGCCTTCTTCTCGGGTTTCTCCGACACCTTCAATACAAAAATTTCAGAGTGATCTCTGACGTTTTCTAACTCACCAGCTGAATACCGTAAAGCTTTTCAAGAAGTAGTAGAGTGCTCTCCACCTTTTCATCCATTTGCGATCGAGCAGTTGATGGTTGAAGGGAAGAACGAAGTCTTGACCCAGGTTTTGGAACAGCCGGCGGGTCAGTTTTCGCTGAGGATCGACGTCGAGGTGTTCCTTCCTTAGCTACCGAAGGTAGCACAGATTCTCTTAGTGTACGACGACGCTTTGATGCCACTAGCTGCAATTGAGAGTATTTTTTTTACATTAACAAAGCTCGTATACTAACATCAATCTTAGAAACTTTGCCTCCAATAATCGATGGAGCTCGTACCCTTCAAGCATTTTTAATGGAGTTTTAAAAAGAATTCTCTCTGATTCTGCTCAAAACTTGTACGTTTGGGGTAATCTAGGGTGGTGAACATGAATCTGTGATCCGCTCGTCGAAATTCTGAGGTTCACTGTAGGTTACGGTAGGTATCATATCATTTAGGTGGCTAAACCTACCCAAGTATTTTGAAAATCGACAAAAATACGTCAATTCCGTATTCTCCACATCGAATAACCCCCGTATACAAATTTTGAGTAAAATCTGAGACTTTGACCAAACTACCGTATACCCAGCGTGATCTACAGTAATCTGTCAAAAATCGATAAGCAGCCCCCAGATTCGTGTCCAGCACCCCAAATAACCCACTTGGGAAGGTTTTAAGTCAAATCTGAAACATTTTTCCAAAACGCTTTGGGAGAATTGGTAACGACGCCCAACCGAAAATCCGTGCAAGTCCAAAACGCTATCAATCTGGACATCGTTTGGAAAATGTCCCTTAACCCAAACTTTGCCCAGAGGGTAGTTATGTTTGCCTTGCCTTTTGCCTTTTTTTACTTTGCCCAGAGGGCCCAGAGGGTATTTTATGGTAGCGGGTCGTTTTTTTCATTGGTTGGAGCCCAGAGGGTTTTTTAGAGGTTTTTTCCTATGTTTCACTGCTTCGCTGCTGGAGCAGCGATTCTCAATGGCCGCTAGTTATCGCTCCATCACTGCCATTATGCCGATGGAGTGATTGCCAGCGAATGACGCCTTTTGTGTATTGAACATTGACCCTTTCACATGACAAGATCAGTGTTTACCAGTCGAAACGTGTTACTAATGACTACCAGCCATTTATTTCAGTGGCTGATTGAATTTCTTCAGTAAAACCGTGTGGCTATGCACTATGAACAAAGTCGCTGCCGCTGCAGCAGCGGGTGCAAAATCGCTGCGACGAAAAATATCAGCGATGCAGTCAGAACATGGCACGGAGCTGCGGCCGACCCAGCGACGAAATTTTCAAAAACATTTTATCACCACGTGAAGGCTTACGCTTGGCGACTACTCGCCGGTCGCTGCTACTCTGCGGACTCCTATAGGTCTTGCTGAAAAAGACATTTTGCCGTCGTCCAGAGCAGAATGAAACGTCACATCTTGGTGAGTGGACCTTTTACACCCTGAAGGAACTAATGTGATTTTCGCCACTGAGCTCCCAGATTCAAACCATCAACCTTTATCACTACATCGCTTTGTAGTCCGCCGCGTTATGAACTGGCTGTTGCCATCTGGACATCCCTTACGGAACGTACAACCGTCAATCCAGACTATTCAGCACAGAAATGTTAAGGGAAAACGGTACGTTCTAACCCGTCTTATCTTGTTAACAACAGGCTATAACTCGTCAAGATATACTACACTATCAACACAGTGTACGCTTCCGCAAGAGTGTCCACTGGGAATCACCCTCATAAGCTGAGCCATCTCCGCAGCTACAATGGAGCTCGAATCGCAATGACGGGTGTATTATCGCGGTGCTTTTGCGACTGGCGACATTCTCAGTAGAATTTGGGTTCATGGAGAATTCGCGGTATCTTCCAGGCAATTCCGATCTGAGTAACTGGTGCTATCCAAGTCCTGGGGGGGAATGAGGTGGCGGGACTATTTCTAGCGCTTCTCATGTTTGGATGAGTGTCCCAGAGCCACTTGCCCTTGCAAGGTCACCGAGCAAAATGGAGAATACTCGGATTGCCAACGATCCCTGGTGGTCCAGTCCCGTTCGCCTGGACGAACTCAGACGCAGCGCCCGGGTATGACCAAATCCTGAAGCAGTTCAAGATCGTGATGAAAGTCTTGCCTGATGGCGTGACGACGATGGCGGAGACGATCTCCTCTCTTCGGTTCTTGGGTGAGATCCTTGCTCGACTTGTGCGCACCCCGATGTCATGCAAAGCTGTAGGACCATTGAAGCAGAATGAGACACACTCTAGCTGAACTCGTTTAAATACCCTCTGATATCAGAATTGATATGAAACGAGTGTGTTAACATGTGTACTAAAGTACAACGTGAATATCGTTTATGCTGTTGAAGGCAAATTTTGTGATGGATTTCATCTTCAAGTTTGTCGTAAGCTGTGATTCGTTTGCCACCGGATGTCACATTTATGGTGACAGGAACGAAGAAAGTGATAAAAACCAGGCCTTCAAGAGGGACGGGGGAAAGGCCGTTTTTTCTTGACCTGTGGAGATTCAAATGCGAATTCTGGCTATTTTTCTAATTATCGTCTTGGTCAATGTCGGTTTTCCATATTTAGACAAGATCTCAAGCAGTTTTTTCAGTGGAAGATTACGTGCACAAAGTCAGGCAGATATAAAATACCAGTCAGTATCCCGCCGGGATGCTTCGAGAAATCTCAGTCTTTGTTAACCGCTCCGCATTTGCGGACTATTTCATCATGCGACGCGTGAGAATCGTACTGGGACCACTGAGTCCCGTCACGAATCACCTTTCTCCCAGCACGATTATCACATATTGCATGATGCAACAGCCGTAGTACGCAATCGCGGACCGGAATTTGGCTCAGAGAACGATATTACGTGTCGACTGGCATCATACCAATCGACATGATCTAAGGCTTGATTTTCTCCAAAGATACCAGTGTGCGTGCCATTAGAGAAGACCACCTCAAAAGCTGAAAATTTTACTACCTAGCAAAATTTTAAAAAATAGCAAAATTTTACGAAAATTGTACTATTTAGTGGGAATGATGAAGGTTGTGAGCGTGAATAGAGTTCGTTTTGTTTTTTCGGAAGGGTGCGGTCGTTATAGTACGGTATTTACTGTCCTTATCGGAACGAAATTCCGCTCCACAGTTGCGGGTAGCTGTTGCAACACGCAGCATGATAGTAGTCGCGCTGGGACCACGGGGTCTACAGGCTTTAAAACGGTGAAATTCACATGGTTCATACGTGTGCTGGTGCGGAGCGGAGGTTAGAAACAGTGAGAGAGCGTACGGGCAGATGGAGGCTGCAGCATAGCGGCCGCCACTCGTGCCTCAAATGATGAGAATTACGACGTTTTATAGAGAGTAGGCACGATTGTCTCAGCACGAATATCGTCGTGCTGTGTGCCTTAACAGCAGGGGTGTGCGGCAAAGGAATTTTAATTTTCGGCAGACGGCAACGGCAAAGCCCAAAAATGACCGGCAAACGGCAGAACGGCAAACGGCAAAACCTGTTTTGTGCTACAATACATTACGATTCGCATGGTAGTCGGGTGTTCAATGTTGTGTTGTGGTATCCGCCACTTACTATGTACCTGGCGTTTCAGTGAGCTTCACAGGAAGAAAAAATCCCATATATCCTACGAGCCCTACGGCGTCCCTACGAGCGTAACAAATAAATAAATATATCAAAAGCAGGGACCAACCCAGCTATCTCCAGAAGAGCAGCGTAAGCGGAAGATGACAACTCTGAAACTACAGCTCGACTATGTTATGACGAGGAATATTCCAGTATCGGACATTCGAAGATCTAGAGCTGTGTGGGATGTCGCATTCTATTCGGATCACCGTCCTGTTCTGTTGAACTTCACTGCGAGGATTCATAAGAGGAAGCGAGGGGCTCAGCCTCTCCAGAGGATTGACATGACAAGTCTCAGAGATGAAGAGTGCAGAAGGAATTTCCGACAACGCGTTTCTATTCACATCGGAGTACGGACTAAGAAGAAACTTTGCGACGCGAATTCTTTTGTCAAGTGCATCCAGGACGCTTCGACAGAGGCACTCCCGGTTGTACAGCCTAAGAAGAGGTTCGCCTACGTCTCAGAAGAAACAACATCTACCTACAACAAAGTATGTGCTCTCCGAACTGCAGGAAAGTTCGTGGAGGAGATGCGTCTGAGGAGGAAGTTGCGTCGGCAGCTTTAAAGTGATTGCGAACGAGAGTGGACATGTAGAGGTAAGGAGTTCGAGAAGGCTTGGGAGGAGAAGAATCCGAAGAAAGCCTACACGTTGCTGCAACAGTATAGCGGGAAGATGAAGAGATGTTCTCCTGTCTTGAACACTACCAATGGAGTTGCAGTTGGTGATGCGACGCTGCCAATATGGAAGGATTACTTCAGTTCACTACTGAATCGTCCAGCGCCATCAGTACCTGAGCTCCCGCATGTTCAGAGAGCACATTACGATGTCAGTGAGGAACCGCCGACTGAGTCTGAAGTTTTGGATTGTGTCCGGAAAATGAAGAATGGAAAGGCAGGTGGAGATGACAACATCACTGCTGAAATGTTTAAAGCTCTTCCTCCGTCTGGGATTCGTGAAATGACCAACACCATCCGTGCCATATGGATGAGCGAAAGGATACCCGATTCGTGGAGACATGCGATCATCGTACCTCTTAACAAGAAGCTATCCGTCACGGATCCTAAGAACTATAGAGGAATCTCTCTACTTTGTGTCATGTACAAGGTTTTAGAACTTATCATTTTCGAGCGACTTATCAAACATCGTGAAAGAACGACCAGAGATGAGCAAGCCGGTTTCCTACCTGGAAGATCGACCATGGACCAAGTGTTCTTCGTGAGAAGAGTAATTGAATCGTGGCAGCGGTAATCGAAGCCATTACAGCTTGCTTTTTTGGACTTTGAAGCCGCGTTCGACTCTCCTCATCGTGATCGATTGCTCAATGCTCTGCGAGCAGATGGAGTCCCGGAAAAGTATGTTCGGTTAATCGAGGACATGAACATAGGAACAACAGCAGCAGTTCGTACACCTGTCGGATTTACGTCAGCTTTCGAGGTGAAAACAGGAGTAAGGCAAGGAGCCGTTGCAGGACCTTTTCTTTTCAACTTCGCCGTTGATGACATCATGCGTAGAGTTGCAGAACAGTTTCCTGCGGATGTGATCCTAACACCATCAGGACGCTCCCTTGTCGACCTGGAGTACGCCGACGACATCGTGTTATTCGCTGAAAACAACGCAAAACTGCAAAGGATTGTGAACCTGGTTTCGAAGTATGCCGCAGCCTATGGACTTCGTCATCGTCCCGACAAATGCAAGCAGATGTGGGTCTCTCAGAGGCCTTCAACGGGAGTTTGTGTGGACGGACAGCGTATCGAACTGGTGGACGATTTCTGTTATTTGGGCTGTTTGCTGAAGAACGATGGTAGTTATGCAGCGGATATTCGACAACGATGTGCGAAAGCTACGTCTGCATTTAATTCTCTAACTAAGAGTTTGTGGTCTACCACCATCGCTAAGGAAGTCAATTTGCGCGTCTACCTATCCGCTCTTCGCCCTATCATGATGTACGGATCGGAGACGTGGGCAGCACCGAAGACACAGATGGAAAGGTTGGATTGCACGGAGAGGAAGCTTTTTAGGCGTTTGCTTGGATATTTCTGGCCGCGTGTATGCCATAACGAGGACCTTCACAAGGAAATCGACGCAGTACATCAACGCTTGACACGAGGGAGGTGCCAGCATCTCCTAAAGCCATCTCAAGCAGCAATGGAAACTCGACTTCGACTTCTCGGGCATATACTAAGAAGAACGCCGGATCGTCTCGTACAACACGCTCTAAAAATGCTTCCGAATCCTGTCTGGAAACGGCCAACTGGGCGTAGGCGAAAGTTCTGGACGGATGTGGTTGAAGAGGATTTAAAGTCACTCGGCATCGAAAGACAGTTCAGGCGCGATGTTTCGTTTCGCAGGAAATGGAATAGTGACAGCTGGATGGAATGTGTTCAAATTGTGGCTGAAAAGTGGACCGTGAAAAGTGGACACGGCTGACTACTAGGACGGCACACCTCTGTGAAGATGCGGAATGACCGCGTCAGGCGAAAGCCAACCGAATAAGTAAATAAGTAAGTACATCAAAAGCTGCTCGGATTCCTCGGGTGATCAGAGATTGCCAGTAGTTCTGTTCTGTATGTGATCTTTTAAAGAGCCACTATCAAGTTGAACGAGGTCGTTAGCTTATCCCTCGCCAGAGATGATTCTGTTGGTTTAATACTAGAGATCCAAAGAATGGACGTCCTTTTTAGCAGTGCAAAGTGTGATAGATCCGCAAAAGAGATTCACTGTGAAGGAGGCTTGAGTCCAGCACGACCCAGCCTAGTCAATCCGGGACGTGCAGCGAACCGTAAGCAAGCTTTCTGCAGTGGGATTGCGCACCAACCTAAAGACTTTACCGGTGCCATAGTCAGGTGCGAATAGGTGGACGAATGCGCGATGATTCGTCTGCATTTTGGCGAAAGACAGTTTACACCGCGATCAACAACGCGCGGTTTAGGTCACAACCGGAGTCACTCGCAATTTTTACTGTTAGTAGCAAATAGACGCGGGGTTCTTTATTTTGCTCAATTGAAATTACGCTTAAATAATTACCCTTGTGAGGCCACAGAAGTGGAGTGAGACTGGTCTAGTTGAATGCAGTGCTTACGGTAAAAGCAGCCTTTGAATTTTCACCGGAAATCAAGAGCTTCGAGGGACATGTTGATCGAATATACAGAATGAGAGGCATTTAGTGACAGTTCAGCGGGTACATGCGATGCGCGCGACAGAAAGCCGCTGCGCTAACGTCGTCGCTGGAGCACCGCGTGCAGTGCGTTTAGCCAGCCGGACTGCTCGTGGGCGCTTCCCTTTCTGTGTATATAACCTAAAAGCCGGAACGAGGCTCATTACAACAACAATGTCGGCTAAAAACCAGCAATAAATCGCTTCATATGGTCCCAAAACCTGGATGTAGTGTGCCCCACCCGTCTCCCTGTGGCTACCCAGGAAGTGGGTGGGGCAAGCACATCACATTCAAGTTTCGGGGCCGTATATTGCTTGTAGTTTCTCGTTTTAAAGTCCTCGTACGCGCAGAAAACCGTATACTATTTCTTCATGTTTTTGTTTAGCTTTGCCTCTCTAGGGAGCAAAAATGTCAGAAGGGCTCACGAAAAATCGTCAATTGTTAAGAAAAGTCAGTCTGAGCACACTGTAAAGCTGAATTTGAATTTCATACCAAAATCGTTGTCGAACTTTTATGCATTTGGAGACCTCGTCACAGTCATTCACAAAGTTTTTCTGCATGTGAAGTTTGTGCCGTAACTGTTTTTCACACTGTTTGACGGTCGCATCAACATTATATTCACATTTCACACTCCCACATTCACATTTGTTCGCGATTTTGTCCAATGTAATTACGAAAACGTTTGTATTCACCTTTCTGCAGTAAATTGGAGGGATTCCCTTGATCTCATGAGCACTGTCGATGAAAAATACGAGATGTTCCTCCGAATTTTGAATGATATTATAGAACTATTCGTGCCTCTGAAGCGAGTCTGTGCATCACGTTCTGTACTTCCCACTTATCTTCAAAGTATGTTGGAGCACAGGAGTTGTCTGTTCAGATTGGCGTTGAATTCTCAAACTCGTCTAAATTGGGAGAAGTTTCGTAGCTTTTCATCGCGGTTTGAACGGTGTCTTTCTAAATATAACCGGAACTTGGAAAAAAGAGCCATCAATAGTGCAAATCAACAGGGCTTTTACAAATTTTTGAATGAGAAACTCGGTCAATCTAATAAAATTCCCTGCCTGAAAAAGAATGATTGCTTTGCTCTTACGGATTCAGACAAGGCTAATTTGCTTGCAAACAAGTTTTGTGAGGTTTATCGAATGGTCAGAGACACTTCCCCTACTTTTTGTCCGGTAATCGAGTTTCCAATGAACAGTTTCCCCTTTTTTGAGAGTGTAGTTATGTTTGACATTCTGCGGAAATTGCCTATGTCTATGTCCGTAACTCCAGATTTCATACCGACAGTTTTTGTGCGGAATGTTGCTCATGTAATCGCTGGCCCTCTGGCTTATCTGTTCAATCAGGCGCTCTGGTACTCAGAAGTGCCGCGGAGGTGGAAGCAGTCTTTTGTGACCCCTTTGCTGAAGAAAGAGCCTTCGCAGGTGGTGGAGAACTACAGGCCCGTGAGTATCACCTCGATTTTCTGCAGAACATTCGAAAAGCTCCTCAAAAAACACATTGTAGAGCACTTGGAGAAAAATTCAATAATTCCCGAGAATCAACACGGGTTCGTGGTAGGGAGATCAGTTGAGACCAATTTGCTGGAGTGTATTAATGATTGGAGCGAATGCTTAGAGTCTAAGAAAGCGTGTGATATAATCTATTTTGATTTTTCAAAGGCCTTTGACAGGGTTGATCACTGTAGGCTCATGTTGAAGCTCGAGAAACTGAAGTTTCATCCATTAGTGTGTACGTGGATAGAAAATTACTTGAATGACCGTACATTTCAAGTTAAAGTTGGGTCCAGCTTCTTTTCTTGCAGATCGGTTAAGAGCGGAGTGCCTCAGGGTGGTGTTCTTTTTTTTCACAAATTTTTCACATTCACAAATTTCACAGCTGAACTTCCGCTGCTGTTGGAAAGTACTGGGGTCACTTGTAAGCAATTCGCCGATGATGTAAAGATTTATAGCGAAATCGAGTCATTTCTGGATGTGTAAAAACTACAAACCGCTCTTGATAGAATTAACGAATGGTCTGAAGCTTGGGGTTTACCCTTGGCACCTGAGAAAACTGTTCACATGCGAATGGGAAATACCAGTCTTCCGGTCCCTTACATACTTGATGGACACGCACTTTCAACTGTTTTGGAAGTGAGAGATTTAGGTTTCCGGTACGACAAAGAACTTGATTTCTCGTCTCATTATAAGGCTATCTATAACAAAGCTTTAGTACGCACTTTTCACATTTTCAAGGGCTTATCGACCTGTGATGAGAACGTCTTGTCGCGTGCGTATAAAGTTCATGTTAGGCCCATAATGGAATCAGGAACTTCAGTGTTTTGTCCATACAAAAAGAAGGATATTCGACTGTTGGAAAAAGTCCAGGATAATTTCACTCGCAAGATTTATTTAAGGCGCAATGGTTTTTCTTACTCGAGGGTGCCTGGTCCCATAAGGAGGAATCAGGAGCTATCCTTACACTCTCTCGAATCTCGGCTCAAAAGGAATGACGTATGAGTGGTCTTTAAAATTCTAAATGGGATGGTAAAAACTGACCGGTCGAAATTCTATAGGTTCATTGATTCTAGAACAAGGGGCAACTCGGAAAAAATCTCTTATGGAGTTCCCAAATCCAACCTCAGACTTAACAGCTTCACTTGTAGGGCTGGTTCTGCTTTTTCTTCCTTTAAACTAGACGTGCTACCTGTGCCCCATTCTTTCCTATCATTCAAGCGCAAAGCCTCGAATTGTTTCCTCTCATGGTAACTGTATCACTTTGTGTGTGTGTAATCTGTGCTTCTATGCTCTGAATGTCTATGACGCCTGGGCCAGTAGCAATCCCCTCGGGAGGTGGCAGCTACCGGCTGTCACTGCGTGGTGACAGTGTCAATCAGTGATTGGCTATCGATGTGAACACGCCGGCATAGAATTGCACAGGCGGCGCCCAAGTTAATGACCGTTATAGTCAGCCACCTGGCAGCAGTGAGCGTTCTTTTGCGAGGTGGCTGACTGCAAGAAACGGGTGGTGACTTCGCTCACCGCCGCAAAGGAAAGAGAAATAGCGCGCGATGCGAAGAGAATTTTGTTCGATACCGCGGACATGGGGTCGTGCACGTCCAATGGTGGCGACTTTTTGAGTAAAGTGCGCCCCGAGAGAAGGCAGTGGAGCGCTTGCGAACCGACCAGTCCGCTGTCCACTTATCACCCCATCACAGCAGGGCGGCCATTCTCGCTGTTTAGGGGGCCAAGAAATAATTGCACCTGCCGGCTGGCAGCCATCCAGCTCCGCTGCCAGCTGAAAGGAAAGACAGGCGAAACGTTCGAAGGTTCAATTGATGATTCGAAGATTCCTGGCAAAGATTGGTGAGAGATTCACTTCGAATTGAACGCAGCTGTCATGAAGGAGCCTCCTTTATAGATTTCACATGCTTTGCTACAATTCTGAGCTAAATTTGAATTTCCTAGAAGTTGTTTTGGCCATATTCGACCAATTTTGGATTTTTTTTAAATAGTCGCTCACTGCAGGTGAGAACAGATTCGCCAAGATAGCCATCTAAAAGTGATGGCTGCGAAATTGTTTCGCTCTCGAGAAAAAGCATAAAATTTACGTGATCCGCGTGTTCTAGTTACTAAACTCTGTATAATTGTTCATCTGAGTGCGGCTATTGTCTTTCACTTCTCTAGGAACAATTTCACTACTTTCTATGTGGACTGGGAAGCATGAAACAGACTGAGGAAAACTTAGTCCATAATTAAAAAGAAAATCCTCTCTGAACTCTTTGGTTTACCTTGCGAAGGAAAACACAAGGTTGCAATGAAATTGCAACCTTGTGTTATCCAAAATGAAATTTCAAAGTATTGCGTATCGTGATATCGGTGATAAATGGCCATCTAACAAAATAATCTCAAAATCGCTTTCTAAACCTAAAATTCTGTCTGTTCGATGATTTCCGTGGAAGACTCTAGAATCCCATCATTCAATGCTGAAGCATTGTTATACCTGAAAGGTACACATGGGCACGTTCTCGAAACCCATATTTACGACCACTACCTCGATCAAAGTTACAATGGATACGAAGAACTGTGGAGGGAGTGTATGTAGAAAAACATGAAACGTCCACTCATATGTGTACGTGTGGCCTAGTGGTCTAAGGAGCTGTAATGGGCGTCCGTCGCCTAGGCTCGTGCTGTGTTGGTTCAAACGCTCCTACGATTGAGAGTTTTGCATTCAACACCACCCTTCGAGATAAATCTCGTTCCAGGGTGTCAACCATAGGAGGCATATAGGCGTCACCAACCTCAGGTTGGCTGCCTATTTGAAGTCACCACAATCGGGGATTGCTACTGGCCCTGCATTATGTGGCGTAACAATAAATAAATATAAAAAAGAGTTAGATGGCTGGTGAGAACTGGTGGCGGATCGTTATCTCTAACCCTTCCCAACCTTGTAACCTTAATTTTTTGAGGCATCGAAATTTACCGGTATGGTCTACTGGGCTCATTCATGAAACTGAACCTGACAAATGAAAAGTGGTTTCCAAGCATTGCCTTTAAAGGCAGCATACACGCTCGTAAACGTAATTGGGATAACTACGGAATTAGAATGGTATGGCTCCGAACACAACGCTCACGCATTTTGAAGCTTCAAAAACAACCCACAATGACGCCACAGGAGTGAGAAGTTGGTCCCGCCTCTGTATCTGCCCGCCCCCTGTATTTGCGTCCTCCTCCAAAACAGGGGTGCTGGGCCATATCCAACGGCATCGATGTGTGTTGTTTACTTATTGCAGATATTCCACCACCTACAAACCTCGCCAACGGTGGAAATGGCCCAGCAGCCCTGTTCTGGAAGAGGACGCAAATACAGGGGGCGGGCTGATACAGGGGCGGGGCCAACTTGCCACTCCTTTAGCGTCATTGTGGGCCGTTTTTGAAGCTTCAAAATGCGTTGGCATTGTGTTGGTGCCATACCATTCTACCTCCGTAGTTATCTCAATTACGTTTACAAGCGTTCACGCTGCCTTTAAGGCATTGTCCACGATAAAAACCATGTCTGATTTTTTGGTGGAGATCGGCAGCTGCGGGCCCAGCGCAACTCTAACGTTGAAAAAACTAAGAAAATAGAGCTTTTCTCGGCGCTTCGCTTACCTGAAGTTGGGTCCCGCACACGTTCCCAGGCGCTTGGCGCACTTCCAGTTGGGTTCCTCACGCTTTGTTCGGCACTTGGCGTGCTCCCATATAGATCCCGCCCACTTTACCCGGCGCTTGGCGCGCACCCATTTGGGCCCCACACACTTTCTCCTGCGCTAGGCGCTTTTTAATTGGGGTCCCGCACACGTTCCCCGGCGCTTGGTGCGCTTTTGTTTGGGTCCCGCACACTCTCCCCTGCGCTTTGCGCATTTTCAGTCGGGTCCCGAGTACGTTGCCTGGCGCTTGGCGCACTTCCAGTCAGGTCCCACACACGTTCTGTGGGGCTTGGCACACTTCCGATCAAGTCCTGCACACGTTCCCCGGCGCTTGGTGAATTTTCAGTTAAGTCCCGCACACGTTTTCCGGCGCTCGGCGCAATTTCAGTTGGGCTCCGCATACGTTCCCTGGCGCTTGGCGCACTTCCAGTTGAGACCCTCACGTTTTCCTCGGCGCTTGGCGCACCCGAAGTTGGGTTCCGCACACTTTTCCCGGCGCTTGGCGCACTCCCAGTTGGGTCACGAATACGTTCCGCGGCGCATGGAGCACTTCCAGTTGGGTCCCGCACACTTTCTCCGGCGCTCGGCGCTTTTTAATTAGGGTCCCGCACACGTCCCCCGTCGCTTGGCGCGCTTTTTGTTTAGTCACGCACACTCTTCCCTGCGCTTTGCGCATTTTCAGTCGGGTCCCGCGCACGCTCCGTGGCGCTTGGCGCACTTCCAGTTGAGACCCTCACGCTTTCCTCGGCACTTGGCGCACTCCCAGTTGGGTCACGAATTTGTTCCCCGGCGCATGAAGCACTTCCAGTTTGGTCCCGCACGCTTTCCTCGGCGTTTCGCGTACCCGAAGTTGGGTCCTGCACACTTTCTCCGGCGCTTAGCGTGCTCCCAGTTAGATCTCGCCCACTTTCCCCGGCGCTTGGCGCGCTCCCAGTTGGGTCCCGCACACTTTCTGCGGCGCTCGGCGCTCTTTAATTGGGATCCCGCACACGTTCCCCGGCGCTTGGCGCGCTTTTGGTTAGGTCACGCACACTCTCCCCTGCGCTTTGCGCATTTTCAGTCGGGTCCCGCGCACGCTCCCTGGCGCTTGGCGCACTTCCAGTCAGGTCCCACACACGTTCTGTGGAGTTTGGCACACTTCCAGCTGGTCACCGTACACGCTCCCCGGCGCTTCGCACACTCACAGTTGGGTCTCGCACACGCTCCCTGGCGCTTGGCGCACTTCCAGTCAGGTCTCGCACACGTTCCTTGGCGCTTGGCGCACTTCCAATCAAGTCCTGCACACGTTCCCCGGCGCTTTGCGCTTTTTCGGTCGAGTCCCACACACTTTCCCCGGCACTTGGCGCACTCTCAGTTGGGTCACGAATACGTTCCCCGGCGCATGGAGCACTTCCAGTTGGGTCCCGCACGCTTTCCTCGGCGTTTGGCGTACCCAAAGTTGGGTCCTGCGCACGTTCTCCGGCGCTTAGCGTGCTCCCAGTTAGATCCCGCCCACTTTCCCCGGCGCTTGGCGCACTTCCAGTTGAGACCCTCACGCTTTCCTCGGCGCTTGGCGCACTCCCAGTTGGGTCACGAATACGTTCCCCGGCGCATGGAGCACTTCCAGTTGGGTCCCGCACACTTTCTCCGGCGCTTAGCGTGCTCCCAGTTAGATCTCGCCCACTTTCCCCGGCGCTTGGCGCGCTCCCAGTTGGGTCCCGCACACTTTCTGCGGCGCTCGGCGCTCTTTGGTGGGACCCCGCACACGTTCCCCGGCGCTTGGCGCGCTTTTGGTTAGGTCACGCACACTCTCCCCTGCGCTTTGCGCATTTTCAGTCGGGTCCCGCGCACGCTCCCTGGCGCTTGGCGCACTTCCAGTCAGGTCCCACACACGTTCTGTGGAGTTTGGCACACTTCCAGCTGGTCACCGTACACGCTCCCCGGCGCTTCGCACACTCACAGTTGGGTCTCGCACACGCTCCCTGGCGCTTGGCGCACTTCCAGTCAGGTCTCGCACACGTTCCTTGGCGCTTGGCGCACTTCCAATCAAGTCCTGCACACGTTCCCCGGCGCTTTGCGCTTTCAGTCGAGTCCCACACACTTTCCCCGGCACTTGGCGCACTCTCAGTTGGGTCACAAATACGTTCCCCGGCGCATGGAGCACTTCCATCTGGGTCCCGTACGCTTTTCTCGGCGCTTGGCGTACCCAAAGTTGGGTCCTGCGCAAGTTCTCCGGCGCTTGGCGTGCTGCCAGTTAGATCCCGCCCACTTTCCCCGGCGCTTGGCGCACTTCCAGTTGAGACCCTCACGCTTTCCTCGGCGCTTGGCGCACTCCCAGTTGGGTCACGAATACGTTCCCCGGCGCATGGAGCACTTCCAGTTGGGTCCCGCACACTTTCTCCGGCGCTCGGCGCGTTTTAATTAGGGTCCCGCACACGTTCCCCGTCGCTTGGCGCGCTTTTTGTTGGGTCACGCACACTCTCCCCTGCGCTTTGCGCATTTTCAGTCGGGTCCCGCACACGCTCCGTGGCGCTTGGCGCACTTCCAGTCAGGTCCCACACACGATCTGTGGAGTTTGGCACACTTCCAGCTGGGCACCGTACACGTTTCCCGGCGCTTGGCGCACTCACAGTTGGGTCTCGCACACGTTCCTTGGCGCTTGGCGCACTTCCAATCAAGTCCTGCACACTTTCCCCGGCGCTTGGCGCACTTCCAGTTGGGTCCCGCACGCTTTCCTCAGCGTTTGGCGTACCCGAAGTTGGGTCCTGCACACGTTCTCCGGCGCTTAGCGTGCTCCCAGTTAGATCCCGCCCAATTTCCCCGGCGCTTGGCGCACTTCCAGTTAAGACCCTCACGCTTTCCTCGGCGCTTGGCGCACTCTCAGTTGGGTCACGAATACGTTCCCCGGCGCATGGAGCACTTCCAGTTGGGTCCCGCACGCTTTCCTCGGCGTTTGGCGTACCCGAAGTTGGGTCCTGCACACGTTCTCCGGCGCTTAGCGTGCTCCCAGTTGGGTCCCGCACACTTTCTCCGGCGCTCGGCGTTCTTTAATTGGGGTCCCGCACACGTTCCCCGTCGCTTGGCACACTTTTAGTTGGGTCGCGAACACGTTCCCCGGCGCTTGGCGCGCTTTTGCTTAGGTCACGCACACTCTCCCCTGCGCTTTGCGCATTTTCAGTCGGGTCCCGCGCACGCTCCCTGGCGCTTGGCGCACTTCCAGTCAGGTCCCACACACGTTCTGTGGAGTTTGGCACACTTCCAGCTGGGCACCGTACACGTTCCCCGGCGCTTGGCGCACTCACAGTTGGGTCTCGCACACGTTCCTTGGCGCTTGGCGCACTCTCAGTTGGATCCCTCACGCTTTGCTCGGCGCTTGGCGCACTTCCAGTTGGGTCCCGCACGCTTTCCTCAGCGTTTGGCGTACCCGAAGTTGGGTCCTGCACACGTTCTCCGGCGCTTAGCGTGCTCCCAGTTAGATCCCGCCCAATTTCCCCGGCGCTTGGCGCACTTCCAGTTAAGACCCTCACGCTTTCCTCGGCGCTTGGCGCACTCCCAGTTGGGTCACGAATACGTTCCCCGGCGCATGGAGCACTTCCAGTTAGGTCGTGCACGCTTTCCTCGGCGTTTGGCGTACCCGAAGTTGGGTTCTGCACACGTTCTCCGGCGCTTAGCGTGCTCCCAGTTAGATCCCGCGCACTTTCATCTGCGCTCGGCGCTTTTTAATTGGGGTCCCGCACTCGTTCCTCGTCGCTTGGCAAACTTTTAGTTGGGTCGCGAACACGTTCCCCGGCGCTTTGCGCGCTTTTGCTTAGGTCACGCACACTCTCCCTGCGCTTTGCGCATTTTCAGTCGGGTCCCGCGCACGCTCCCTGGCGCTTGGCGCACTTCCAGTCAGGCCCCACACACGTTCTGTGGAGTTTGGCACACTTCCAGCTGGGCACCGTACACGTTCCCCGGCGCTTGGCGCACTCACAGTTGGGTCTCGCACACGTTCCTTGGCGCTTGGCGCACTCTCAGTTGGATCCCTCACGCTTTGCTCGGCGCTTAGCGTACCTGAAGTTGGGTCCTGCACACGTTCTCCGGCGCTTAGCGTGCTCCCAGTTAGATCCCGCCCAATTTCCCCGGCGCTTGGCGCACTTCCAGTTAAGACCCTCACGCTTTCCTCGGCGCTTGGCGCACTCCCAGTTGGGTCACGAATACGTTCCCCGGCGCATGGAGCACTTCCAGTTGGGTCCCGCACGCTTTCCTCGGCGTTTGGCGTACCCGAAGTTGGGTCCTGCACACGTTCTCCGGCGCTTGGCGTGCTCCCAGTTAGATCCCGCCCACTTTCCCCGGCGCTTGGCGCGCTCCCAGTTGGGTCCCGCACACTTTCTCCGGCGCTCGGCGCTTTTTAATTGGGGTCCCGCACACGTTCCCCGTCGCTTGGCACACTTTTAGTTGGGTCGCGAACACGTTCCCCGGCGCTTGGCGCGCTTTTGCTTAGGTCACGCACACTCTCCCCTGCGCTTTGCGCATTTTCAGTCGGGTCCCGCGCACGCTCCCTGGCGCTTGGCGCACTTCCAGTCAGGTCCCACACACGTTCTGTGGAGTTTGGCACACTTCCAGCTGGGCACCGTACACGTTCCCCGGCGCTTGGCGCACTCACAGTTGGGTCACGCACACGTTCCCTGGCGCTTGGCGCGTTCCCAGTTGGGTCCCACACATTTTCCCCGGCGCTTGGCGCGCTCCCAGTTGGGTCACACACACTTTCTCCTGCGCTAGGCGCGCTTCTAGTTGGGTCCCACACACTTTCTCCGGCGCTTGGCGCGCTCCCAGTTGGGTCCCACACACTTTCTCCGGCGCTAGGCGCTTTTTGGTTGGGGTCCCGCACACGTTCCCCGGCTCTTAGCGCGCTTTTGGTTGGGTCCCGCACACTCTCCCCTGCGCTTTGCACATTTTCAGTCGGGTCCCGAGCACGTTCCCTGGCGCTTGGCGCACTTCCAGTCAGGTCCCACGCACGTTCTGTAGTTTGGCACACTTCCAGCTGGGCACCGTACACGTTACCCGGCGCTTGGTAAATTTTTAGTGAAAACCTGCACACGTTTCCTGGGGGTTGGTGAATTTTCAGTCAAGTCCCGCACACGTTTCCCGGCGCTCGGCGCAATTTCAGTGGGGCTCCGCATACGTTTCCTGGCGCTTCGCGCACTTCCAGTTGAGATCCTCACGCTTTCCTCGGCGCTTGGCGCACCCGAAGTTGGGTTCCGCACACTTTTTCCGGCGCTTGGCGCACTCCCAGTTGGGTCACGAATACGTTCCCCGGCGCATGGCGCGCTTTCGGTTGGGTCACGCACACTCTCCCCTGCGCTTTGCGCACTTCCAGTCAGGTCCCACGCACGTTCTGTAGAGTTTGGCACACTTCCAGCTGGGCACCGTACACGTTCCCCGGCGCTTGGCGCACTCACAGTTGGGTCCCGCACACGTTCCTAGGCGCTTGGCGCACTCACAGTTGGGTCTCGCACACTTTTCCGTGCGCCTGGTGCCCTTTCAGTCAAGTCCCGCACACGTTCCCCGGCGCTTGACGCATTCTTGGTTGGGTCTCGCACACGTTCCTTCACACGTTGCACAAGTTTTCATACACGCACACACACATACACGCACACATACACACACACACACACATACACACACGCACACACACGCACACACACAACACACACACACACACGTGCACACACACACACACACACACACACACACACACACACACACACACACACAAACACACACACACACACACACACACACACACACACACACACGCACCAAAATTGCCTTCAACCGCATGAACGATATTCACGTTGTACTTTAGTACACATGTTGACCCACTCGTTTCATATCAGTAATGATATCAGAGGGTATTTAAACGAGTTCAGATAGAGTGTGTCTCATTCTGCTTCCATGGTCCTACAACTTTGCATGACATCGGGGTGCGCACAAGTCGAGCAAGGATCTCACCCAAGAACCGAAGAGAGGAGATTGTCTCCGCCATCGTTATCACGCCATCAGGCAAGTCTTTCATCACGATCTTGAACTGTTTCAGGATCCAATCATACCCGGGCGCTGCTTCTGAGTTCGTCCAGGCGAACGGGCCTGGACCACCAGGGATCGTTGGCAATCCGAGTATTCTCCACTTTGCTCGGTGACCTTGCAAGGGCAAGTGGCTCTGGGACACTCATCCAAACATGAGAAGCGGTAGAGATAGTCCCGCCACCCCTTCCCCCCCCCCCCCCAGAACTTGGATAGGCCAAGTTACTGAGATCGGAATAGCCTGCAAGTTACCGCGAATTCTCCATGAACCCAAATTCTACTGAGAATGTCGCCAGTCGCAAAAGCACCGCGATGATACACCCGTCATTGCAATTAGAGCTCCATTGTTGCTGCGGAGATGGCTCAGTTTATGAGGGTGATTCCCAATGGACACTCTTGCAGAAACGTACACAGTGTAGATAGTGTAGTACATATTGACGAGTTATAGCCTGTTGTTAACAAGATAAGACCGGTTTAGAACGTACCGTTTTCTCTTAACATTTTTGTGCTGAATAGTCTGGATTGACGGTTGTACGTCTCTTAAAGGATGTCCAGATGGCAACAGCCAGTTCATAACGCGGCGGACTACAAAGCCATGTAGTGATAAAGGTTGATGGTTTGAATCTGGGAGCTCAGTGGCGAAAATCACATTAGTTCCTTCAGGGTGTAAAAGGTCCACTCACCAAGATGTGACGTTTCATTCTGCTCTGGACGACGGCAAAATGTCTTTTTCAGCAAGACCTATAGAAGTCCGCAGAGTAGCAGCGACCGGCGAGTAGTCGCCAAGCGTAAGCCTTCACGTGGTGATAAAATGTTTTTGAAAATTTCGTCGCTGGGTCGGCCGCAGCTCCGTGTCATGTTCTGACTGCATCGCTGATGTTTCTCGTCGCAGCGATTTTGCACCCGCTGCTGCAGCGGCAGCGACTTTGTTCATAGTGCATAGCCACACGGTTTTACTGAAGAAATTCAATCAGCCACTGAAATAAATGGCTGGTAGTCATTAGTAACACGTTTCGACTGGTAAACACTGATCTTGTCATGTGAAAGGGTCAATGTTCAATACACAAAAGGCGTCATTCGCTGGCAATCACTCCATCGGCATAATGGCAGTGATGGAGCGATAACTAGCGGCCATTGAGAATCGCTGCTCCAGCAGCGAAGCAGTGAAACATAGGAAAAAACCTCTAAAAAACCCTCTGGGCTCCAACCAATGAAAAAAACGACCCGCTACCATAAAATACCCTCTGGGCCCTCTGGGCAAAGTAAAAAAAAGGCAAAAGGCAAGGCAAACATAACTACCCTCTGGGCAAAGTTTGGGTTAAGGGACATTTTCCAAACGATGTCCAGATTGATAGCGTTTTGGACTTGCACGGATTTTCGGTTGGGCGTCGTTACCAATTCTCCGAAAGCGTTTTGGAGAAATGTTTCAGATTTGACTTAAAACCTTCCCAAGTGGGTTATTTGGGGTGCTGGACACGAATCTGGGGGCTGCTTGTCGATTTTTGACAGATTACTGTAGATCACGCTGGGTATACGGTAGTTTGGTCAAAGTCTCAGATTTTACTCAAAATTTGTATACGGGGGTTATTCGATGTGGAGAATACGGAATTGACGTCTTTTTGTCGATTTTCAAAATACTTGGGTAGGTTTTGCCACCTAAATGATATGATACCTACCGTAACCTACAGTGAACCTCAGAATTTCGACGAGCGGATCACAGATTCATGTTCACCACCCTAGATTACCCCAAACGTACAAGTTTTGAGCAGAATCAGAGAGAATTCTTTTTAAAACCCCATGAAAAATGCTTGAAGGGTACGAGCTCCATCAATTAATGGAGGCAAAGTTTCTAAGATTGATGTTAGTATGACGAGCTTTGTTAAAGTGAAAAAATACTCTTAATTGCAGCTAGTGGCATCAAAGCGTCGTCGTACACTAAGAGAATCTGTGCTACCTTCGGTAGCTGAGGGAGGAACACCTCGACGTCGATCCTCAGCGAAAACAGATCCGCCGGCTGTTCCAAAACCTGGGTCAAGCCCTCGTTCTTCCCTTCAACCATCAACTGCTCGATCGCAAATGGATGAAAAGGTGGAGAGCACTCTACTTCTTCTTGAAAAGCTTTACGGTCTTCAGCTGGTAAGTTAGAAAACGTCAGAGATCACTCTGAAATTTTTGTATTGAAGGTGCCGGAAAAGCTCGAGAAGAAGGCGACAAGGCCTCGAAAAACGTGAGTGTTGTAGTCATTCTCTGCACCGCTGCTCGTGTAAAAAGGGAGTTAAGTGCTGAGCAGAGTGCCACCGCGGCGCGGCGCGGCCTGATGATTGGGAGCCGTATTGATAGATCGCGGCGATCTATCAATACGGCTCTCCATCATCAGACCGCGCCGCGCCGCGGTCGCACTCTGCTCAGCCCCAAAGAAGTTTCACACAAAACTGCCGGCGACAAGAATATCCTCGATCATTGGTTTCAAGGTACCCAGATTCATGTGCCTTCCGCAGTGTGGAGTAGCTTTGAAGGATGGAATTGCGAGGAGTCGCTGGCACAAGACCCAGTGTAGAGGTGACGACGAGGGATCATTGAGTGTCTTGTCTCTGCCGAAGATCTGTGACAAGGCTAGCGGGGGGCGAGCAATGATGATTGAGAACATTCCTGTCGTTGGTATCCTCTTGTGCTCTTTTGCACCCACTACACAAAAAATAAGACCGGACGACGTTTGTCGGGTAGGAGCGATTTGCACGAAGGGAAACCGGCGCGACCACGTCGTTTGCCTCTCTAGAGGGCTTAGGGGAAAGACCAGCCATACGCTGTAAAAATAATCCTATTCCTGTGGTTCCTTCGCGGCTGATGTGGAGCGCAGGTTAGAGACAGCGAGAGAGTGAAGGACCGGTGAAGCTTGCGCCGTGAGTGATGAGAATTTCGATATCTGCCACAGGACACCCAACAACAAAGTGGACGCAAGCCAATTCGTCTGCTATTCCTCCTCTTTCGTGTACTGGTTCCACAAGCCGGCTTCCCTACTGAAATCGATGCTAACTGAGTCACTCGCGCTGGTCTTCAGAGTGCGGAATCTTATCGTTCAAATGTACTTAGAAACGTACAGGGATACTTAACGCATTAAAAAAGATTCCAAATTTGCTGAACACTCTCTGGGTCACTTGAAATTGTCAAATTAAGGAAAAAAGCTCATGGCGATTGTTGCTGGAATAGAGCTTGTGAATGTGTGCTGTTGGAGATGTTGCGTGCCCAGCCGCTTGTGGCACTTCTCGAGAAGAGAGGCGTAAGTAGTACTCAGAATATCGTTCTTCTTTTGCGATTGATGATAAGACAATTTTTCAGAAAGAAATACAACTTGGTACGGCTGAGGAAATGGATGGTGCGACTGTGGATCTTGGAGGGGAGCCACTCAGAAAAACTAGGTGAAAAGTTGGCGAAATTTGGTCCCTACGCGTGGACGCGAAAGCTGATAAGGTACTCTTTCGGAATTGATGGCCCACTAGTAATTTTTACTGCGAGTTGTCTGTACTATGTTTACAGAAACATGGAAAAACCTGTGTGCGTTCACACGAAAAACTTTCCACCAACAGTCTGTCCTCTAATCCGAAAAAGTTCCCCATCACAGAGAGTGCTGCTGTTTATCAGCGAACAGCTGCGGGCGGTCACGTCGCCGTACGTATAGTCTGGTTTCCAAAAGAGACCAATTAGGTCAGCCGATCGCACAGGTTTATAATTTGCCACCGGCACAAAAGTCTCACGAAAGTGAAGTAGTTTTTTTTACCAGAGTTTTCCATGTGGGTATCATCGATTTTGTTAACCGTGAGAATTTTGTGCCGTTGGCAATTTTTAATCGTCTGCCGATCGCCCGCGACCACATACCAATCGAAGCGTGCTGCAGCGCGACCGCTCGCGCTGTCCGCTGATAGACTGTCACTCTCGAACATGACTGCATATTTCCCATTTCAGAAGAAGTCGGGCGAATATTTCTGTCGATGCCGAGTGCTGAGCCGTGACATGAAGATGATTTTAGGTCGAGCAATTTTATCTTGTCTAACAATGGAAGTGTATAGAGTGGTAAACACATCTGCGAAATTGACTAGTATCGTTAGCATCTCTTGTGGCTCAATGGTAAAAATGCGCAGTATCCCGCCCCGCTACAGGAAGAATGTATGAGCATTTCTCACGATTCGCGAAAAGGCAGCGGTAATGTGCTTATCTGGGCCAAATTCCGGTCCGCAATTGCGTCTCGACACGCTTTGCGGCCGCACGCTCCCGAGTCAGAAGAGCTTCCAGCGCCGCAGCCGCCGATCTGCTGACTCTAGGTGGGTTCTGGAAACTGGAAACTAAGAAAAATTGGAGAAAATTGTATAAAAAACCACATCAAGTCGGCTGTGGCGCTGGAAACCCGACTGACTCGAGCGCGTGCGGCCGCGAAGCGTGTCGAGACGCAATTGCGGACCGGAATTTGGCCCAGATAAGCACAGTACCTACCCATTGGGCATTTTTTGGGAGTTTCAAAAAATTTCCTCGGATTTTGCTCAAATTTTGTGTGTAGGGGAGATCTAGGGCGGTGAACACGAATCTGGAGTCCGTTTGTCGAAATTCTGAAGTTTGCTGTAGGTCACGGTAATATCATATCATTTAGGGGGGCAAAACCTACCTGAGTATTTCGAAAATCGACAATAGTACGTCAAATTAGTATTCTCCACTCCGAATAACCCCCGTATACAAAATTTTGAATAAAATCTGAGACCTTGACCAAGCTACTGTGTACCCACCGTAATCTACAGTAATCTGCCAAAAATCGATAAACAGATTCCAGATTCGTGTTTCAAATAACCCATAGAGAAACATTTTGTACCATTTCTACCGGAGCGTTCCGGAAATCGTCAAAAGTCGCGATTCGCCAGCAAATTTTCACCCGACGTAAAGCTTTGGTTGAATAAAGTCAAAACTCCTGAAAATCGCCAAGTAAACCCCATATTGTGATAAGAGCCCCAAATAACCTCCATGGAAGGACTTTAATTCAAATCTGGAACACTTTTCTGAAACGCTTTCGGAGCCCTCTAAATGGTAACGCCCAACCGAAAATCCGTGCAAGTCCAAAACGCTATCGATCTGGACATCGTTTGGAAAATGTCCCTTAACCCAAACTTTGCTCACGGGGGTAGTTTTGGTTTTGTTAGATCCGTCTCCGAATTTTTCTGAAGACTAATGCGCTTTTAGGAAGGTACAAAAAGCACAAAATAGCTTTTTTTAGGCTTGTAACTTCATGGAACCTGCAATTCGGGGCGGGATACTGCGTTTTTCGCTATTGAGTTACAAGAGATACTAGTGATATTGGTCGTTTTCGCAAATGCGTTTACCACTCTAAACACTTCCCTTGTAGGCCAAACCAAGTAGCGTATTCAAGCTCGGATTCGTCAACCGCAAATCTGGTCACGAAAGAATTTTGGAATTTTCTAGGCAACTGATTTGTAACTCGTGTTTCTACGATGATGAACCTTGGCTTCTCTACAGTTACTACTTTGTTATACAAGATTTTTCAGTACCTCTGGTTTATATTCTCCACTTGCGCACATCTTCATTGCAGCGTAAACAAGTTTTCGAAATTCATCTGTATACTTGATACATAGTTAGGCCTGTATATCTGTGGTCGTAAAGCATTCATGAACTTTTTCTGAGACGATCTTGTTTCCGTGTTTTACAGGAGAATCTTGAAATCGCCTGCTATGGATATGTTCTACCATTCATGCTATTGAGGGCGCAAAACCTATGAACCATAATAATTCGAAAAACGACAAATGACCATCGAATTCGTATTCACCGCCCCGAATAACCCCGCCTACAAATTTCGAGTTAAATCTGAGACTTAGACCAAACTACCATATACCCACCGTAATCTACATGCAGTAATCTGTCAAAAATCCTCAAAAACGGATCTTACAATCGTGTTAAGCACTCCAAATAACTCCCAGATGATGATTTTGAGCCACATATATCGAAGAAATTCGCAAATCTTGAAGGTCGGGTTTTGTCCTCAAAGTTTTCCCCCGCTGGGATCAGGACTGTGAGTAATACCGAGCTACGATTTACCAATTACAGGTATTTTGACAATTTTTAAACGATTTACGAAATTTCGGCTCAACATCGTAACGAATCGTAACAAATCGTTAAAGTCACAGTCCAACATCGGAGGTAATTTTTGATTTTATGTTACGGTCGCCGCCTATAGCAACCCTGTCAAGCACGAAATCTCAATTCGCTCAAATAAGCGAGAAAAAGCTAGGAAAAAGTCGACCACGCCCCCTCGAAACAAAAACTGGGTAACGCCCACTGCCAGGTTTCCGATCTCAATGGGGAAGAGACGCGCGAATGATTTTATTCAAAACCTATGTTCTTCTATTTGTTTTCGGTCTGGCTTTCTTCTAGCCGTTTAAAATCGAAAATTTAAGGAGCCGTAACTCCGTTCTTAGTGAGTACTGAGCGATTCTGGTGGCACCATTGTGATCAGCGTGAAATTTTGTCCCCGATAGGCAGAAAAACAAAAAATCGATTCTGAGGTTGGACTGTGCCTTCAAAAGGCGGTTGAGGGGACAAGTGAATCTGCGGTCTAGGGCATAGATAAATTCAACACTCCTTTCACATTCTTGATATTTGATTATTCTTCCCGATCTCAATTTTTGGTGAATCCTCACCCTAACAATCCAAGCTATAAGAAGTTAGCAGCAGGTCGATGATGGCGGAATATTATTGTTGATAACGAGATTCGAGTAGTTCAACCACTTCTGACGCTGACCGGCACAAATTCAATTTCATTGTTGGGTTCCAACCTTGCCTTGCTCCATATGCGATCCAGGTCAATGTAGCCGAGCTGCTTAGTTATCAGTCTCCGTGGAATGCTCTCCACTATTATGAATACTAGAGACGCAGGCGTTTAGTGGAGCTGATGTCTATATCGGAGCAAAAATCGGGTCCGCAATTGCAGACAACCCCTGTTGCTACACGTAGGGCAAACAGGATCATGCAGGCACCACGAAGTCTGGGCGCGATTAATCTTCGTCCCTAAACGATATCTATACGCGAGACAATTTGCATTTCCAGTGTCAGATGGGTTGATCTGCTGCACTGCCGCAGGCGGTATCATCCCTTCCGCTTTCCTTCGACTTCCGTTGTTGGCGAATACGACCCTTGATTGCAATCATACGAATCAACCCCGGTATTTACAGCAAGCAGTAAAACATAGAATTTGGCCGACTCGACCCAGCGATGAAGGACGTCTGCCACTAAAAGATCGCAATTGAAGCACTTTCCGATCACGCGCGATGGAAAAGGAGCAGTTGTCCTTCGCATGGCAACAGCGACCATCTGCAGTCAAAACGGGGCTTCAGTCGTAGGCTTGGAGTTTTTTTTTAATAGATCGATTCTTATGATTCGTATCTTATCTCCAGGAAGCCGCCTTATAGCTAATATCTTGTTATCTTGGGAGCGGAGCGGTTGTTTCTCCATTTCTACCACTGTGTTTTCTTAGAAACAACCGCTCTACCTCCATGGTAAAGCAATCATAGCAGCATCGCGGCTTCCTCCCATCCAGTGATCGACGATATGTTTTGTTTGGTGTTATCAGTGATGAGCCGTTCGACCGTGTTTTAGGTATGAAAGCTCCGTAACAGTCCAAACATCTTAAGTAGTTCATTTTTCAATTGATGGCCGTCTAAGACGGTGATTCGCGACTTGCATCCATGAAATTCAAGGAAAACTGTGTGTTCAACCGCTTTGTTATATCGGCAAGGATGTAATCTGCTGCCAGGGCCACAATAACCGCTTCATTATGTGGCAAAGAGTCCGGCGGAGTGCCTGTAGGTGCGATGCTCGTCATATGACTTCCGCTAGACTTCCGTCGATTCAGTCCTATCCCCTTTCCTAATCATGTCGAAAAAATGCCGCACTTAGAACCACGGCGAATTATATGCTTGGAAATATTAAAAAATAAAGTGGAAAAAGAACAGATTGCTCCGCTGCACATGAAAATGCTGTAAAAGTTTTGTTGCGCTATGGACCCTCGTTTGAGAATGATATCAGTACGCTAAAACATATTGATATCAGTACGTTAATGCGCTGCAAATGCCGCAATCGTTCAAAGTTCTCGATCATTAATGCCGCCGCAGTAGCGGCGTTTGCCGCATTTCTAATACCTCAGACAGTAACAGGCCCGGAGCGCAACCGATTCCGCCCCTCCCCGCCCACTGCGACCGAAAAGCAGAGCAGTTGATATTTGAACTTGCGGTGCGTTTCGGTTGTGATTGCAACGTGCAGTGCGTACAGGTTGCTCTTCAGGCCACATGCGTTGACTGACTCGCGCATTTCGAAATCGGATGAATCAATTGGAACACGGAAGAGCATCTGGGCTTCCTGCGATTTTCGAGCGGGATTCTCACTATTTCTCTTGTACGGCTTGTATTTGATTTCCTCTGCTCCATTTGCGCTCAATATTCGACCATCCTAGAATTCACTATATTATTCATATTTGTGCAATATTTGTATTCGAAAAATTTAACGTTAACATGACTCTCCGAACACAGTTTGCAAACATTCATGGAGGGAAAAAATGAGAAAAACAAATCGCTCGGATATTTGAATTTATTGTGATGTATATTTAAATTTATATCTAAATTTTAATGTTTGGAATAAATATGTGTCATGCATACTTTCCATTGCTAGCTTTGAATCGTTCAACGAGATCATTGGAAGAACTCTGAGAAAGGGCGGTTGTTATTAACACCTAATAATTTCAGGGAAATATACCTAATAGTCGGAGAAAATCAGGTGAAATCAGAAGATTAATGGGTGAAGTTGTGAGGGAAGTTGTGACGGAATCAAAATTCTAAGCAGGGGAAAGTGTATTAAGCTGAAAGGTGTTCCATAATCAGCACTAGCTTAGAAAACGGACAATTAAGGGTCACATAAATCCAAGGAAATTCAGTAGGGTGGGGGAATTCGGTGAACGTGTGAAAATCGTTGGATTCTTCCTTGAAAAATCGATTAGCTTAAATGGGTGCGATAATCGATCAGCGAAGCATCTGAACCAAGTCGATGTATCGATTCTTGCATCTGTGTTGCTAAAATCGATTTATAGAAAGCGCCCGGGGCGCAACCATGTACGCTGTATGATATACTGTGACGTCATCAGCCGACAGTTGCGCTCAGGGCGCTTCAAGAATCAATCTCGTCGGTAGCACCCGGAGCGCAACGCATGCGGCCTGGATCGCAACATATGTGGCCCGGAAATCGCCAAATTTGTCACCCTGAGCGCAACATGGGCGCGGCTCGGGGTGCATTCGGGGTGGGCTCAGTGCCTGCTATCGTCTGATACCCTACTCACACTTTTGCGGAAGCGGCGAATGCCACGGAATATCATCAGAAAAATGGGAAATCAGATGTCTGATACCGATATCAGACTGCTGATTTCTCGTTTTAGAACGATATCAGACATCTAATTTCTGATTTTCTTACTGGTAATCGCGGCATTTTTCGCTCAGAGTGTCTCTAAAAGAACTACTGTTTGCATGTCGCTTATGCAAGTCGACTAAAATTATATTTTGGTATTGCCGAAATGTTTTGACTAGAAGTCCTATGATAGCAAAGACAGTCATCTGACTGAGTATTCTTGCAAAATTTAATAAAATTAAATTGGCGTGAAAGTGATTGCAAAATTAATTCATCTTCAAAAATGCATTAATTTTTGTTCAAAATGCGGAACAAATCAAAACGATCGGTTCACTGAAGACCCTTTCCCCTACATTTTCGATTCTTTTTTTAGAGTTTTGAGGGTTGCCATGATATATCTTGATCTCAACATAGTACGATTTCCTGAATGTACTTATAGCTTTCTTGGAACGGGAAAAAATCAAAGAAGAACGATCAACTACTATTTCGCTCTGAAAATGATTAATCTGTATCAGTTTAGAGTAAACGTAGAAATTAGCTCTAGAGTGCATTAAAAAGAGCGCAAAATGTAAGTAAGTACACCGAAAATGATTTGGAATCGTTTGCTGGTTTTCGAGAAAAAAAAGTGAAAAACAGCGCGTTTTTGTTGTTAATCTCCTTTTTTTCTAACGGCTTCACGATTTTGCGGGTACATTTGAAATTGAGCCAGGAAGCTCATTTTTGGACAGGAGGCTGGAAATTGTAGTTGTACAATTTCGAAAAAAAAATGTCGAACGAACGAAAACGAACGAAGAAAATTTCGAAAAATCTTTCAAAAATTTTTCGAAAATTTCGTTCATGTACAAATATCCTGGAAATGGATGCAGGTCGCTCCTGTTCCAATTTGAACTTGAAAACTTGACTTTGAAGGGTACCTTAAAATCGTGGGTTTACATACTAAATTAGCCGTGGCGCACGAAAACTGCTTGGGTATGCTACGGCTGTGGAAACCAGGGTGTGTGGGTGGTCCTGCAGCCAATCAACACAGGTTGTCGAAGGTAAGTACTGAGTTCGTCAAAATTCGTTAATCAATTTAAAAAATGATTAATCAAAGTCATTGTGCGATGATCAATTTTATCGATTTTCGCGCTTTCTGCACAAAATCCGGCTAGAATTGGTGATTGCTGATGGGATTGGTTTTCTTCGTTGGGGAATCTCGCTCATCAGTCATTATCGATAAATACCAATCAATAATATCGATTTTTTGCCGGTAGCACAAACTGCCGCAATGGTTTTCGATTGTTGATGGCCCTAAGTCAGTCGGCTGGGAAATTCTTCTCATCATGTAAACACGAATATTAATTATCAATAATATCGATTTTCCACATGTTGCACTAAAAGCGACATAGAGAAAATAATATCCTTCGATTTTTTATGGTTGTGGGTCATAAGTTTCAAAAGTTGTACTCCTAAGACAATATCGTCTGTTAGATGTTTCACTATTCCGAAATGGGAATCGTGGAAAAACTTGAAGTCAGAAAGAAAACTTTCGGGAAAAATATGTGAAATCTCTGAAAAACTTAGCTTCCTGGCAAAAGTAACGATTTGGTAATGTCAAAAAAAGTTTCAAAAATTTCTTAAAGAATCCTAAAGAATGAGACGGCGTAAAATAGCCTGGAGTAATAAAAAAGTTAGGAAACGAAGTGAAATATCTAAAAATACGATTTGGTGGTCAATGACAGACGAGGGATCGGATTTCACAAGCTTCTCCGTTAAACTTATCAAAACGAAATCAAGCGCCCCAGGGCAACATTAAGCCATTTCTGAAAGTTGTAATAAAGGAATCAGCTTAGGTCAAGTTAGGTGAACGCGACGCTCTATTCTACATCGTGCCTGATTTCGTTTTGATAGGTTTAACGGAGAAGCTTGCAAAATGATCGATCACCAAATCGCATTTTTGGTTATTTCACTTCATTTCCTAGCCTTTTTATATTTCTCGGCTATTTTACTCCAAATCATTTTTTGGGATGATTCAAGACATTTTTGAAACTTTTTTGGCATAACCAAATTGTTACTTTTGTCAAGAAACTAAATTTTCAGAATCGCTTAATGCTATCGCTCGCTCGCATAATGCCTAAGATAATTAAATATGGAATCGAATAGATGTGATTTCTACCCACTAGATGCCAAATGGTATAAATAGTTAACACGATATTCCGAGAACCTCTCACTTATAAATTCCTGGATATTTCAAGACCGCATTTCGATAAATTCAACCATCCAGAGTCTCTCAAAAACCATCTTCCAAGAACTCATTCATAAGTATTTTTAAAAAATTATAAAAGGAAGAATCTAATTGGCTAACTTCACCGATTAACATGACGGACTTCGTAGTTTGCAAATCAGATGGCTAATTTTAAACAAATGTCAACAATCAAGATCACTGATCGTGTTGTGGAATTTCAGAGAACTGTTTCTTTTCGTCTCATTCAATAACATCATTTGAATTTTTGAAAAACAAAAACAGACTATAAATTTTTAATTCTAATTAATTACCTGAACTAATAAGATCAAGCAAATGACAAGTGAATACTTATCCGAATATATTACAAACTATCAAGTAACTGCCGCAACCATTCACCGATTGATGTTTGGAATCTTTAAAAACCCATTTTCTAAGAACAAATCATTCGAAATTTCATAGAACGCCATGCTCCACAAAATCATTTTGCTTTTCGAAAGGTTTTCGGAAAAAAATTTAATTAATTGACTTAACCAATCACCTGCATAAATTGTTATGTATTATTAAAGGCATCGTACGCGCAGAAAACTGTATATTATTTTTTCATGCTTTTGTGTAGCTTGGCCACTCTAGGGAGCGAAAATGTCGAGAGAGCCCATGAAAAACCTTCATTTGTAAAGAAAATTCAATTGGAACACATTGTAAATATGAATTTGAATTTGGCGCCGAAATCGTTTTTGAAGTTTTACTTCATTTGGAGGCCTCTTCACTGTCATTTTCGAAGTTTTTCTGCATGTGGGGCTTGTGCCGTAACTGTTTTTCGTGGTGCTTGACGGTGACATCAGCATTTTATGAAAAAGTGTTAGATGACTGGTGAGAACTGGTGGAGGATCCTCAACTTTGAAACCTTCCAACCTCATTATACTACGTTTTTGACACGCCAAAGTTTACTGGTGTGCTCTACCAGTCTCATCAATGAAATTGAGCCTGAAAAATGGAAAGTGATTTTCAGCGCGAACGATGCCTTTAATGAAATTTCGCCCATAATCAAGACGTAATACTGATTTAATGGAGAATTTTTAACAAATATTCACTAATCAAATCCTGCAAAATTTGAGAGGCCGTATTCGGGAGAATTCTTGCATCCAAGATTTTATAAGGGACCGTGTTCAGAAGAATGATTTGAACTTCTGGGAAAAAGTATGTATAGACAAGATGCTCAGTTGATCGCAAGACAACTGGCTCCGGGCGAAATTGAACCAGCATATTCCCCTCCCGGGGGAAGGCATTATCGCTCTGCACCACTGAAGCCCGAGTGTCGCTCTCACTCAGATAGAAGAAGGTCAGAGGAAAAAATTATATTAAAGGCAGTGGTCGCGATGAAAAAAATTGTGGAAGAAACCATAAAAATCAGCCTGATCTGCAATTGACTAAAGTATCACGGATGTTCCGCGGCAAAAAAACGAGCTAAAAATAGAGTTATTAGGAGTTATCGTAAGTTGCCACTTCGCGCACACGTGCACAGCTCCGCCCAAAAAGATCGCAGCCTCATGCTGAGAAGTCAAAAACAACTGAAATTCACAGTGATAAGTAAATGCAAGTTTACCTAATAAATACAGTTGAAGAATGAAAGCAAGCACTTCAGTGAAGTGGCCCAATAAAAGATTTTTTCGCGAATTCTTCCTGTAGGTCTTAGTGCTTTGAATCCAGGAAAGGCTTCAGAGAGGAAAAGGAGACAGACATATTTTATCGCGACCACTGCCTTTGAAGTCAGTGTTCACGATGATTTTCGTTCCCGAGTTTTCCTCTAAAAACAATGCGTTGGCCACCAAGGGTTACCAAAATTACGAAGAAACGGCAAGAAACGAACTAAAACGCCTTTCAGTTACTCTGGCAAATGGGGCAGCAGGAAGGAGCGCGCAGGGCAGGTTCACGTTTCGGGCCCCACCCTTGATAGTCGAAAAAAGGCGTGTTTGGGGCGGAGCCTCCGTCCGTGCTCCGTCCGTTCAAAGCAGTACACTTCAGGTAAAACCAGCCACTTCAGTCCGAGAGGAAAGGGAGGTGGCTAGCCTTGCACGGGCGGTGACCGGCCTTGCTAGGGCCGCTAGTCCATCCTGACACTACGCCCTTACTGCCGCAAATTTTCATATTTACTCTTCATCCTGCCCTAATACGCCCTTGCAAGCGATTACTCCAACACCCGTACTGCTAATAAATTATTTTTTAGCGGTCTCACCCAAGACCAGGTTGTATAAGAGCGGCCTTTTAAAACTTGCCGTAAATCCAAAATTGCTCTATTACAACCTGGCTCTTGAGTGAGCCCGTTAAAGAATTCTGGAGCAACACATAATAGAAACTATAAGTATTAACAAATGGAAATTTATTTCTCGGAATTACTTATACAATAAAGGTTTAACGTGTACCCAAAAAGCCTTTGAAGGCACTTCATGATGATGTAATGTTTGAGGTGCGAAAAGAAAACCATGCTGCGGCAAAAGCAATCAAGACTATAGACTATGTCAGAACACTACAACAGAATACATGCATGACGACCACAAGGTTCACAAAGTCTAAAAGAGTTAGCTTCAATATCCATGAGATTGGTTTGGAGGTAACCGGGTTCAGAATGATAAGCAGATAAAGAATTTTGAGACTACGGATTGACTTTGGAATAAAAGTGAGATAAATTGAATTTAAAGCATCTTCATCGAACCGTAGGCAGAGTAACGGTGGCAGAACAAGAAAAACAAAGGTCAAAAGCATATGAAACGCAAAAAAAATACAGAAAAACCTCTCAGAAAATTTCGAGAAAACTACATGTGGTAAGCAGTAAGTAAATTGATCGTCTTAAGTTACTTACTCATAGCATAAAAGTCACATACACAATGTGGTAAGCAAGTTACTCGAGGCGACCCTGTGAAAGTTCCCCTCGAGTAAGTTACTCACCACATTGTGTATGTGACTTGTCTGCTGAGTAAGTAACTTGAGACATTCAAATTGCTCACTGAATATCACAACTCTCATTCCCAAAATGGTCTGAGCTCAACGTCCAATCGACAGGACTCTAAGCCGGGTTTCCGATGACTCCCCCGACGCCAAGGCAAGATGGCGGCGCGTCCACATCGTTGATCACACGTTTCTAAAAAACCATCACATAGAACAGTCTAAAAACAATTACTTGAGAAATTATTTGAGATAAAACTCACTTTCATTGGGACAGGCGCTCCATCTCTTTCCACGTACAAATGGACATCAGATCTGAAAAGCAGTAATCAACTTTGTCTGACTTCTTACCTAGAACATTCTCTTTTACCTAAAACCACCTATCATGTTCATGTGAGAGTCTGGCTTGCATGTAACAACTGACCTCCAGTTTTTTGTAGCTCCACAAGTAACGGAGAACTTGTGCAGCACGTGGCCAATCCTCCACGATCTCAACATCCAACACCTCTCCAGCCGGCATCAGTCTGCAGGAAAGCATTCTGGAAATAGTCGACGACAAGCTCGCAAACACGGCAGTTTTTAGACAGAAATGGGAATGCGGTGTAACACGATAGAACTCCAGAAGTTACGAAAACGGAGTTAAACATTGAACAACAATTAGTACATGTAAGGTCTGCCCGAATGATAATGTCCGCCCAAGCGGTCGGCGTGCGTGTTGAACGGTCGTCACGTAGCCTTTTTTGGAAGAGTCTTGTAGGGGCTGAAGGAATATTACTCCTTCTTCGTGTAATATTCGTGTTAGTCGATTCACATGTCCAGCAAATGCCCTCTCGACTCCCGTTCGACACGCACGTCAACCGCCTGGGCGGACTTTCTCATTCAGACAGACTTTAATTCACAACATTTTCGGAATTCTTTCATTCAGACATTCACAACATTCTTGAAATTTCGAAATAATTGGCAAAAGATTATGAAAATTTCGATGAGTGGAAAATATTTTCAGTAGATCTACGAATCGAACATGACTGGTTTGATTTCCTCTCATTTCTTATCCTATTTCTTATGCACATTTTTCGCATTGATCCATTTCCACTCCATAAAACCCTTTTTATGCAACACCAAACATTTCAAACTCATGTAAACCCGGATGAAGAGATCAACGAGCAGAAAACAGCAAATCAGGAGTGAGGCTTCAATTTTTTAGCGGTAAAATATCTTCAAAATGTTCACAAGCTGGGAAAACGAATAGAAGGATGTGAAATATATTCCATGCTGCAAACAGATTTTTTGAGAAAGACTTCTGAAAATCGTAAACCGTAAATCGTGTGCACGATATAAATGCAACTCATGTTTTTAGTGTGTACACAAGAAAAAATTTAAAATACACTAAAAAAGCAGGAAACCGTAAGAGAAGTACCGTGTGAGTTGATAATGGCGTAGCCCTGACGTTTTCATAGAGCTTGACTACGGAGGAGATGAAGAGAGGCACATACATATAGTTAGAAATCCAGCAAAAACTCATGAAAAATGAAAAAAATTATGAAAAAAAGCGGCCTGAAGCCGTCTGGTTGAAATCTGACCGATCGATGCTGTCTACAGTTCGATTGCGCGAAGCGGCATTTGAATTCGACCAATAGCAGACGAGGAGCGTGGAGCGTTTGCGTCTATTCTCGCGCTGCAGGTCAGAGGGCGGACATCTCCAAGCTCGCTCGCTCGCAGCACCAAGGGCGGATATCTGTCCCCGCCCAGTCTCCGCCCACTTCCGCAGCTGACCAATCAGAATTTTCACGGCAGCAAGCCCGCCGCTCTAGACTTGCTGCTGAACCTTCGGAGGGGTGGGATTAGAGGCGGACCTACCGCCCTTGTTGCTACCCCGTTTGCCAGAGTAGATTATTTCCTGGTCTGCACTAGTTGTCCGGTTGTATGAACATGTAATCGAAGGCTGTCACCGGTGAAAAATGGTGTTACTCGGAAACGGAAGAACATTTTTGCAAAACAGTATTAGTTCGGGTCCAAAGCAAAGAACTGAGCAACAGTTAGTGGAGAATTCTAAAGCACGGGTCCACAAAAGATTTCATTGTCACCACAAACATATCAGTGAGAGTAAAAAGGCGGGGTGAGAGTAAAGGATTTCGTGTCCTTCCGGTGCGTTTTTCTCGATTTCTGCGCCATTTCAGTTCTACCCGAGGGCCAAACACTCGATTTACCCATTAATCTCAGGATTGAAGATTATTGTGAACACTGCCTTTGAATCACCTGAAAAAAATTCCAAATACTCACTATTTACCTATTTAAAGGCAGTGTTCACGATGAAAATTGCTTTTCTGTTTTTCCACCTATCTTGGAAAGGGCCCCATGCTGATTCCAATGATGTCTCTGAAGTTTTACGAGATATTCTGGGAACGGAGTTATGGTCCCTCGAGGACTGAACTCAGGAAACATAGTGGACGAGTTGTCCGAGGCTTGTAACTTCCGTCTTTTGCAGCCGATGTATGCGAGCTGACCTGAGTAAAGAGAGAAGTTGGGAATGAGGGGGAGAACTGGGCTAATGATTGGAAATCATCGCTCATCTCACGATTTCGAGCATTCATTTGTTCACGTCGGTGGGCGTGTGTTGCGCTTTTGGGGTTTGCCTTGCGCTCGAAGTGGCAACTTCGGGCTCTTTTGGAGCGTTTCCTGGCTCGTTTTCATGCGTTCTTTCGACGTCAACGTTACAGTGTGCCCCTCCACTACTCATTCCTAGTGGAAACTGAAACACATTTTTTATCGTGAACGCTGCCTTCAAACACATCGTACGCGCAGAAAACCGTTCATTATTTTTTCATGTTTTTGTGTAGCCTCTCTAATGAACGAACATGTTGAAGGCGCCCTTGAAAAACCTTCATTTGTAAAGAAAAGTCAATTGGAACAGATTGTAAATATTAATTTGAACATCGCGCCAAGTTGGTTTTTTGAAGTTTCTGCATTTGTAGACCTCGTCACTGTCATTTTCGAAGTTTCTCTGCATGTTGAGTTTGTGCCGTTACTGTTTGCATGTTGTTTGACGGTCGCATCAACATTCTGTAAAAAAAGTGCTAAATGACTGGTGAGAACTGATGGTGGATCCCCATCTTTAACCCATTCCAACCTCGTACTCCTACGTTTTTGACGCGCCGAAGCTCACCGATGTGGTGCACAGGGCTCATTCATGGAATTGAGCCTGAAAAATGGAAATTGGTTTTCAGCGCGAACGATGCCTTCAAAGGCAGTGTCCACGATTAAAACCATGTCTGATTTTTTGGTGGGGATCGGCAGCTGCGGGGCCTAAGGCAACCCTACCGTTGAAAAAAACTAAGAAAAATGAGCTCGGAACGGTCCCCTACGGCCCCAAAGTTGGACACCCGTCAGCTCGTCACACCCAGATGCACTTTCCACGCCCATCGACGTGAACAAATGAATGCCTGAGATTGTGAGATGAGCTATGGTTCCCGATCAAAAGCCCAGTTCTTCCCTTCATTCTCAACTTCTCTGTTCACTCACGTCAGCTCGCATACATCGGCTGCAAAAGACGGAAGTTACAAGCCTCGGACAACTCGTCCACCATGTTTCCTTAGCTCAATTTTTGAGGGACCATAACTCCGTTCCGAGAAGGTCTTGTACGATTCCAAAAATATCATCGAAATCAGCATGGGACCGTCTTCAAGATAGGCGGAAAAGCAGAAAAACGATTCTTATCATAAACACTGCCTTTAATCAATTCTTGCAAATTGCGAAAAGTCGTATCTCCATGAGGGAAACACTCAAAAATTTATTAATGATTTTTTCATCATTTAATTCTGTTAGTTGGTTAAGTTAAACCATTCGAATTAGTTTTCTTTGACCACTTTTCATAAAATCAGATGAATTTCCCGAATATAGCCTCTTGGAAAATTTCGAATGAATTGGTTGTTTAATTATGTTTTTTTTTCAAATTTCAAGCATTAGGTATCCTCTCTAAAACGTCGTAATTTTCACGACTATAAAAAGAGAGACGTTCATCCGTTGAAAAGCGTACAGAACAATTTCACCCGCAAACTAGTACTTATCTTGATATTCTTAGCGCAAATGACAGAAGAGTTCAGCTCGGTCTCCCGACTTTGCTCTCTAGAAGAGCTAAGTTTGACTTGTTCATGGCCTTCAAAATTCTTACCGGCAAAACACCCAAAGTGTCAAGCAAATTTTTCAATCTCACATCTTCCAGAGCTAGGGATGGATGCCTTAAGCTCAGTACTATGACAGCCAGAACCCAAATTAGAGCCAAGTTTTTCTACAACAGAACGGTTCCTACCTTCAACACCATTATAAAAAGAAAGTGTGCTCTTTCACTCTGTTTAGCTCAGTTTAGACGGCTGGCGAGCCGCGTTTCTCGATCAGTGACGATACAAAATGTTTTTGTGCAACGAAAGTTGTGTTTCATCAGGTTTTGTTTTCTAATTTTTAGTTTTTTTTATGTTGCTATGTATTTTACGTGTGCCCTCGGCCACGTCACAATAAATAAATAAATAAATAAAGACTCATGGGGCGAGCGGTGCGGGCGATTCTGCTCCCTCCGTCTGTTATGCGCTGTTTCACTGGCTCCGACTGCCGCTCCGCACCAGCACGCGTAGAAACCATGAGAATTTCGCGGCTCTATAGCCTTTAGGAAACAGTTTCGATTTTCAAAAAGGAGTTATCCGGAGAAAATTCACTCAAATAGATTTAAATAATCAATAACTATACTTTAGCCAGTAATCTGCGAGTTAAGTAGTTAATGAAAGATTCAAACTGGACAGTATTCTCAAAAAATGATTTGATTGACACCGTAATTGCACATATGATCCATATGCCTCGGCCTTTACACTAGTACAGCGTGAGAATAGAGCGCGCTAGCTACTTGTTTACAGTCAAAAGAAGAATGACAGTGAATATTATGGTATATACAGGCCTGCACTCTTCTATTATTTGCCCGAAAATAATGTGGTTACTGAAATTCCACGAAAATTCGTCGTGTCGATGCTGACAAGTCTCAAAACGCGCTCCATTCGTCACACTGACGTGTGCTGCGTGCATGCGTCCGTCTTGCGTGTGCGTGTGCCAGCAATACTAATTCTTTATTTTCCTTTGCGAACCCTGTAAAACAACGGAAATAGTAGGTTATATTAATCTATATGTCAAGTAAGTAAGGAGATAATAACAGGGAAATATTACTGCATTTGTTGCTGTAACTGTGTTGTACATTAGGGGAAAAACCCCTTTGTTCGGCAAGTTTCCCATGACATTCTGCTGATTAATTGCTGGGGGAATACCTCAGGATCTGGTCAGATTTATCTCAGAAATACAGTATTTGAAGTGGTCAGAAGAAGTGTTGCTGAATGGGGTCACCTCGTCTTATCGGGTCGCGCGACACGTCGATCTTCCCGTTGCCCTCGTGGGTGTCCCCGTTCAATCGATTCCCATCTAGTCCATTGCATAGCTCATCGCACCTACACCAAACAAAGTTCAACCTCACCCCCATGCCTTTATCTTTATGGTTTTTGCTCTCAACCATGTGGCCAATTAATTTTAATAGTTTTCTTTTTACCCTTTCTTCAAGCTTAACCTTTACGCACTAACAATTTAGTTAGCACTTGGTTGATTCAGTAATTGAGGTGGTTTTTTCGTTTTAAAATGATCATTGACCTTCTATTACTTGAGATTTAATGTAAAAAGAGATCTGAGGATTTCCTCGTCCAAAGTTATAAATTGATTTAAAACTAGGTTTCAGATTTTCTCAGAAAATTTCCAGCGGTATGTTTGAAGCTTACGTCTCAGTTAGCCATTTTTTGTCTATTTGAACATCTTTTTCTGGATACGGTAGGGTGGAATTCTTTTCAGATCATTTTGGGCGCATATTGATCCAATTTTGGCAATTTTAGGAGTTAACAGCATTTTGAAGACGATTAAGTATGCCATTCATTTCTATAGATTAATAAATCGATATATTATTTTTATTATTTTATAACTCATTTAAATCGATCAACTTTTCAGTAGGGACCCCAGGAACGTAACACCGCATCCAAATTAGGCGTCTAGTAACAGTTTTAACCGCAAAACATGGAAAAATGCGCGCGAGTTCCAAAATCTGGTTTTAGAGCTTATAGCAACCGGATCAAGGTTTTTGGAGTTATTTCGATCGTGACTTCACATGTTTCGTGCAGTATATGGTCGAAACATTCTCTTTACGCCCAGTTTTGATTATGATATTAGATATTTCCCTGTTTTTAAGCGCTGTAAACAATTTTCAATTTTAAAAGTGTGGCTCGTTTTACCAAAGTAGATTTCGGATTTCTTAGGTTGGTTTAGGAGGTGTACTGGAGCTTATTTCAGAAATAAGCTGTTCTCAAATTCAACTGTATTTTTGTAGAAGCAATTGTAATTTTTCTCTAATCAAAGTGGATACACAGCATACAAAATGGGTATAGTTGTAGATAAGAGTACTGGGCGGAGTTATTCCCGTTGCCGACCAATCGGCAACGTCTTAAAGGTGGAGAGACCTGCTGATTGGCCGACGGAGGAACTAACCCGGCTCCTTACTCCTGCCGCCTCCTGCACCCAAAACTGGCCTTAATTTAAACGAAATTAGGTATTTCAAGACCAAATAGCATTTTCAATATTCGTTGGACTTAATTCATTTATTATGTTTTGTACATGTTCAAATTCCGCATGACTCAGTTATCGTCCTTGTCATTGAATCAGTAATTCGCGAAGCTGGTTTGTGTGAGAAATCATTTCGCACCGATCGATTGCTTCCATCTTACAACGCGTTGTGCGTCTCGCGCGCGGCTGCGTGGCGGCTTGCTTGTTGAATGACATTGCTCACCCGCGTGCGTACGCGTTGCGGTCCGGTGAGCGTCGCGCGCGCGGCGAATGCTGAAAACACACCACCGTTAAGAAGAGTGTTCAGCGCTCCATACGAATACATGGCTATCGATTTTGAAAAGAAATAAACGCAGGAAAGCTAATAACGCTCCAGGACATGGCAAGTTATCTGATTCACTCGAAAAGCGAGGAGGTCGCGTCCTCGCCGAACTCGTCGCGCGCGACGCTTACTGACCGCGACGCGCAGCACGCACGGGTGAGCAATATCCGCCTCCCGAATGACATAGATCATATCATGCCAACTTTTTCTCCCAGATGTGGAGGGTAAAAATAACCTAAAAACAGGATGGGGATAGTTTCTTCTGAAATCAGCATATTTTGTGCCCCACTTGGCCTTCGAGAACAAATAGCTTTTTTTCAATATGTTTTGGGGTCCTATTCGTTGTGCATTCGAATATCTATTATTCGTCTGAATATAATTTACATAGAACTACGTCGTTCCTCGTATGTGCAAAATAGGGAAGAATTAATGCCAAATTGATGAGTTTTTCTAATTAGAGTTGTTGGACTGCTATTAGCTTTTATATGCTCATATTAGCTTTTCTGGGGATGTAGTATTAAGGATGGTGGAAGACACAGTTTTTTAAATTGTGTGGCCTCTTCATACTTCGGCTTTGCACGACCGCTAGCTTTTGCGGCGTGTCTGCTTCTCGTGAAATCAGCAGCAAACATTCCGCGGAAGCCAGGCGCGTCAAAGCGCTCTGAAGTATAACCAGGCTGCAATGCAAGAGCGTTTTTTTTTCCTGAGCGTGGTGTAATTGTCGTAAGTGAAGACACGTATCGTTTCTCGTGGCAAATGTATGAGTTTCAATGTTCGAATCATGTTTCGTCGATATATTGCGTTTTAGGACTTTCACAGAGTCGGCCGAGGCGAGTCGCGCCGTTAGTTGGGAAATAAAAGGTGGCTACGCAGCTTTGTAGTTGAGCTTTATAACCTGTGATGACGTTTTGACCTCCGTCGCCGAGCTGTGCGGCAAAGTGCATTCTATATAGGGCTACGTATGACGGCAAAAGTCGCGCCGCAATGTCTTAGCCGCTCTCTACCCATCATCGTGGTCGCGATAATTCCACCGCTCGGCTCTGCAGAGGTCTCAATATTAATCATGCTTGCGGTTCAATCAATATTATAGAATCGCATATTGTCGCGCCGCTTGGCAGTGTAAGTATAAGCGGCGCCTATCGCTGCGGCGCGACTCGAGCAGGCCCATTATGTGTGGGTCTTTACTTGTGATCGTTCTAACTTGTAATGGTCTGCATTTTCGATTTGTGTTCGAATTCAACGTGCCCGTTCTGCTTTAGTTGGGCTGACTCCAGTGTATGTCGCTCTTCTGGGAGCATGCCGTGTCACCTTCACCCACACCACAGGTGCGATTCGTTTTTTTTTCTTTTTTTTCATCTTTAGCAGGATTGTTGGGTTCGGCGCTGTTACTAGTTAGTTATACCTGTTTTTCTGTTCGAGGAAACATTGTGCTTTTAGCGCCGCAAATTTCGCACCTACCGGAAGTTTCCCTACCCCTTTCAAAATCAGGAAAGTTGAGGGTCTTAAGGTGTGAATCCTACATACAAAGCTGGATTCCCAATTCGAGTTTGACATCTGTACAGTCTAGACTCCACAGCGTTCATCTGTTCTATGGACTGAAGGAATCCTGATGTAAATTATGAGGAGAGCGAGGCGCCTATAAGGTTTCTCCGTGCCCAATATCCCTCCACTTTTTGATGTGAAATTCTATGCAGGTAAAAATTTTCGAGAATCGCGAAACACTTTTAGATAGCGTAAGGGTTGAGCTCTCGAATGGCATACATTGTTTGATAGAAAGATGGACGAGGTAAGATGCTAACCTACACTTGACGTCTTCTTCTTTGCAGCCGCGGGAAGGTTTTTGTCGAAAGTGTTGTTGAAGGTTCAAGAAACGGGCGACTGAAACGGGATTCGTCCACAAATTCATTGTTGTCAGAGTGGTAGGCCTCTTTGGGCAATCGAATAGGTGTTCAGTTGTGTGGCCACGGCTACCACAGTCCGGGCACTCGTCAGGCTTACTGCGATCGATCTTATGCAAGTATGACATCAGCATAGGGGAATGACCGCAGCGTAACAAGGCAAAGGTACTTCTAGCCCGCCTACCGAGTTCCATCTCGGTGTTGCTGACTACGGGTGGTACGACCCCCAATATGGGATTGACGATCATCCTACTCAAGTGATCCCTGACGAACTTGGTGTGCTCCGCACGTAAAAGACGCAGACGTTCCAGTTGGGAGTTTGTCTATCATTGTCTTCTTCTTCTTATCGACCACATAGAGCTTCTCCTCATAGGTGTAAAAAGGCAGCCACATCGCACGGGTTCGTCCACATATCCATAACTGTTAGAGAAGTCGGCCTTGCGGGACATGAAAATAAATGAAATGAATCATGCCCTGGGTTGTGACAGTCAGGACATTCGTCAGGGATCGACGAATCGATCCTATGGACGAAGGCTTTGAGGTACGAGGAGTGTCCACATCGTAGACCTGCCAGGATGACGCGTGTACGTCTGGGTAGGTCCGTTTCGCTGTCATCGATCAGTGGGGGCACGTCACCAAGAATTGGATTCAAAGGAGCACGGGAAAGGTATTCTCTGACGAATCGGGTGTGCTCCATTTGCAGTAGTCTGACGCGATTGAGCTCCGACGTCGCCCAACGTTGACGATCCAAGACAGAGACTGCAGCATGAAGTGGCGAGCGAATATGTCGGAAATGGGGACCAGATGACAGTAATGGGAAATTAGGGTGTGTGGAATTCCTTACAATGCCAACATGGAACTGTCGCGACTGGAGTTGACAATGCTGCTTTACAGAAAGTAGCGAACACTCTTGATGTAGATGAGATACAGGTGTGGATCTAGCGCATCCAGTGATCACGCGTAGAGCAGTGTTCTGTGCACGCTGAAGCTTGCTCCAAGAGGCTTCCGACAGGTGTCTTGACCATATTGGGGCTCCATATTCTAGCACCGACTGCAACATAGCCCTGTAGGTTGTTCGCAAAATTTCCTTAGAGCTGCCCTGCCTGCTAGCGAACGTAGAATGTTGTTACGTGTGTTGGCAGCAGCAGCTCGAATACGTGTATTTTCATGAAAACGTAGTGACTGGTCCAGGAATACACCGAGTAGTCGAGGGTGTTTTGATAAGGGCAGCATATTTCCTTCCCAAAGAACCTTGGGATGCAGCATGTGTTCGGCAGTCGCTGTGGTGCACAAAGTAACGCTGGACTTGGTTGGTGAGACCTTTAGCTGCTTCGATTCAAGGAACTTGGCCAGACTGACGAGGTATTTATTCAAGTGGCTCGATCGATGACAGGGTCAGTACAAATAATAGTGATGTCATCCGCATATAGACATAAGTGGATGTTCTGTGACGGCTTCGGCACATCAGACAGATACAAAGAAAACAGGCTGGGAGATGAAACTCCTCCTTGTGGGGCGCCTGCCTTCAGGGGCACAGACTTCGACAAGTGTCCATCAAATTTCACACGAATGGAACGATTTTTGACAAAGTTATCGGTCCATCTTTCGCACCAGTCGGGAATAGTAGAGTCCAGGATCGATTTGGACAGCAGCGGGATACTGACATTATCGAAGGCAGCTGTTAAGTCAACTGCCACGACTATACTTCTACCAGCTGGAGGTTTCATGTTAAAGCCAGCAATAATGTGTTCTGTGATGGACGTGAGTGCCGTGATGGTTGAGTGGGCCTTCTTGAAGCCATGCTGGTGCACGTTATGACGTAAAGCTTCTTGGAGGTGCGGGTTGATGAATTTCTCCGCTAATTTAGCAATAGGGGACAGAAGGGAGATGGGGCGATGCGAAGTTGCTTGATCTTCTGGTTTGCCAGGCTTGAGGATCGGAAGAACAATTGTTTGCTTCCATCTAGCGGGGATGACACCTGTGCTGAATGACGAGTAGACTAGGTCACAAAGTAATTCAAGGAACTCTTCCGGCAAGTGCTTGAAATGGACGGCTGACACACCATCGGGTCCCTCGGCTCGCGAGTTCTTCATGGACTTAATGAGGGAAGACATCTCAGAGGCAGTTATGGCAGGTACATCTTGTCGGCTGAGCTTCCTTATAGACCGGAGAGTGAGCCTATTGGAACGATCACGGCGGGACGTCGCAGAAGCAAAGTGTTTTCCAAGTCGACATGCAGCCTTGAATCCGGACTCGAATTTCCCTGGAGGGAACTCAAGCATGTTGCGCTCCGCTGCCAATTTCTTCCAAGATAACCGCTCAAGAATGCTCCAAGTCTTCTTTGCATCAGCGGAGAAATTCAAGGATTCAGTGAACTCCATCCATCGCGTCCGCTTGTAATCGCTCAGCCTTTTGGTGATCTCATCAGACAGTCGTTGAATGCTGGGATCTGCAGGATCAGCTCGGCGCTTCTGGTCCCGTAATTCGATCAGCTCCAGGACATCTTTGGGAACGTAAGGGTGAAACGTTCTAACGCGTCCTGTACGGATTGCAGTTCTGGAGGCGTTGCATATGGCATCAACAATGAACTTGTCCTCCTCATGAACGGAGCCGGTTAGCGGATAGCAGGCTACCCGACTGAGTAACAACTCCTTAAACGTGACCCAGTTGGTTTTACGGTAGTTGGTGTACAATTTGCTACGAGAGCCTATGAAAGGTGCCAGGTGACTGTTGAGAGACAAATCCAATGAAGCACATATGGGTAAATGATCGCTGGCCATAGCTATAGCAGTGGACCAGTTACAGGAAACAGCAAGAGAAGATGATACAAAAGTGACATCCGGAGAGGACGGCCTGCCCGTGGAAGGAAGGCGAGTGGGGGTGTCCTCGTTAATGACAACAGGATCACAATCCTCAGCGAAAAGCTCTAGTAGTTCACCTCTGTCATCAGGATCCAGAGAGGAGAACCAGGATGTGGAGTGAGCATTAAAATCGCCAGCCATGGCAACAGAAGACGATGGGAGGGCAGTATGCACAGATTGCAAAAATGGAGTGGGATCAAACGAATTGGGACATGAGGAGATTGGGGGAATATAAATATTAACAATATCTATAGGGCAACTTAGCAATACAACATGAACACCAATACATTCTACAACATTATCATTACGGAGAGCAATAAGATGAGAAGGTATAAAAGATTTTACAAACGTAGAAACGCCACCACCATGGGATGTGCGGGAAAGGTGGTACGACGCATAACCGGGGAGGCAGGGTAGGGAGGATGTTGGGCTAAGTTTTGTCTCCTGAAGGAGAATGACATCTGGATGAAAGCGTTCAATGTACAATGTGAGTTCAGCAAGTTTGGCACGCAGGCCATTGATATTGAGTTGAAAAATGTCTAGACTATGAAGAGGAACACTAGGGGGAGAGTTAGAGCAAGATATACAACAATAAGCATCAGTGTAGTCATTATAGCTGGTTAACCCCGAGCATTTGAGGTGTACCCAGCCGAGGCAACCACCGCACTGGACGCTTGCATGTTGAGCCGATAATCCACAATTACAACATGGATATCGTGGAGTCTTGCTGCGTGGCCCTGGGTTCCTCTCAATGCCGGCTCGCAACAGTAGAATGCGAAGGAGTGCGGCAGCCAGCCATTCGCACTCCCATACAGAAAAAACTCCTCGTGGAGTTGTTGATGCCCGTTTGATGAGTCTCCTTGATCTTGGTAGTCGACTCCACAGATCCACCTTGCGTAGGTTGAGCATCTCGGATCCGTCTATCTTTGTATATTGACTTTCTCGGAAGCATCCGCAAAAGGTCTTCTGATATGTCTCTTTCTCACGGGATTAATGATCCTTCTTAATGGATGGTCAGGCTGCTTGACAATGTTACTAACCAGTTGCTGCGCTTGGAGTTGGCAGTGCTTCTTAACTGGCAGAATTCGGGCTTCAGCATGAAGATGTTCCACTGGGCTTTTAGCACACCCTGTGGCAATCCGAAGAGCAGCATTCCGGCTAAAAAAATCACCATTCCTATTAACCACGCGTACTAGATGTCTCCACAAGCTCTTGGAAAAATTCGGCCTAGAGTAACATCCTGCCAGAATGAGATGTTGAATTGTGTGGCTCTAACCATGCGCAAGTTAACTGTGATGCGTGATTTGACGCGTCTCGTCTTGAAAAACAAAGCCTGTCTTCGGCAGAAGGCGGTCATAATCAGTGTCGAGCGGAATCTCTTGAAATCGAAGCGAACCGCCACCATCAAATTTTGCTCTCCAAAATGCAGAATATTCGCGATTTCCGGGCAGTTCATATTTGATTGCTAAAACTGTAAGACGCCCAAAATTCGTGCAGTAGTCGGGCTGAAGCGTCTAAAACCACAGCAATGTTACTATCCTTCCCTTTGGTGACCCAAAAGATCGAGTTTTTGGGTTATTTCACCAAATTTTCATTTTTTGTCCGAAATTTCTGCGATCCCCACCTAACCTCCATTTCCGGGTCGATATTTCTGCGACCTCCCATCCCACCCCCGTTGCGAAATTCCTCAAGCCCGCTTGACCCTGGTTTGGGAAGAGTAGGAGTTGAGCTCCAAAATTGTGTGCTTTTCCTGATAGAAAGGTGGTTGACGGGAAAATCGTTGACCTTTATTTGGTGCAAGATTGACTAGACTATTAGTAGCCACCGAAGTCAAGTCGAGTGCCAACACACATTGTTCTCTCGAGAAAAAAAAAGTAGTACTGAGCAAGGCAGAGAGGACTTTTGCGTTTTCTTGACCAACCTAGTCATTACCAGGTTGTTCAATAAGTTTTGTCGTTCGAGAAGAAAAACACAATTTATGGTTCAAAATACACTTCATTATTCAGTATATTGTCAATGAACATTGATATACTAAAAAATACCAAAAAAAATTAAGTCTCATCCATAGTGATGAATCGACGCACAAAATCCACTTTATCCTTTTTGAAACGCTCCAGATGTGGCTAAGAAAGTCGCATTCGAATGTGTGTTTGTTCCATTGTTAGCGAATGCGGCACCCACTGTGCACACAGCTTTTAAAATCCAAAATTTCACTTAAAATATGGCTCACACTGCCTAATGAGATGTGTAGAGCCTCTACTAAATCTCTCTCAGTCAATCGACGATCTTCCAAAACCATATCCTGTATTTTGGCTATGTTTTCTGTTGTTGATGCGCTTTTTGGAAGTCCTTCACGTGGATCGTCTTCAAGTCTTGTACGACCACATTTAAATTCAGCAAACCATCTTTCTACTCTTCTATTTGTAGGTGAACAATCATTATGCTTTTTTAACATTCGTTCGTGAATTTCTTTTGGTGCTACACCTTCCAAAAAAAAGAATTTCATCACTCCACGATTTTATATATTTTTTCCATTGCTGTGACACGGCGACTCTAAATGACTTGTAAACAAGGAATGAATTGACAGATTGAAATGAAACTTCATCTACGTTCATATGAAGAGTGTGCCTACAAAATAAAAAAATTGGGCTAGTAGCGACGCCCTCTCTTATCGAATGACAAATCTTATTGAACAACCTGGTATAGCCAGCGTAGTTTCAGAAGACGCTAGAGAAACAGTGCCGTGCTCTTTAGTGATAAGCACTCGACGCTGATTTACTAATAGGTGAAAAATTTGAACAGTGGTCCTCAAATTTCTTCAATAAACCATTTTTTAAAATATGGCTGTTGAAAAATCTATTTGATGATTTCTTAAATTTTCCAGTGTCTCGTTGAATTATAATTTGAATATTTGTTGATTCGATTTTTATCATTCTTTAGCAAAGAAAATATTCGTTAATCCGAATAACATTCTAAATTGATTCGGCAGTTCACTGTGGTCGATAGTCGAAAGTTCCTGATATTTTTTTCAGAATGACAGGATATTCAAAACGCGAATTTGGGTTTTTGAATGCGCCTCAAATTTTAGTAACGTAAGACGCTAAATGAATGGAGTATACGAATAATTTGAGTTTTTTGAATTCCCGAATGAATCGTCCGATTACTCTAATTATCATTCGACTTAATTTGATTGTTCCGTTAAACGCAGGAAGGGATTTTCAGTATTGAGAAGTCCTGGAGTCGAATCAAGTATCGGGGCAATTCCAATTTTCGTGCACTCGATTTATTTTGGTGTTTTAGTTTTCTTTGCATTGGAATTTGATTTGATCCTTTTGAGGTTGAGAGTCTTCATTCATCGTTTGTTCCAAGTATTAAATTCACTCATTGAGTCAACTCACTCGACTTTTTCGGATATTCGGCCGCTTTTAACTCCTACGAAATTCACTCAATCACTCTGATGTTAATCGAATACTGTTTAAAAGGTTGAGAAATTTATAAGATTGTTCAGATGAATACCCGAGTATTGATTAGAATCGAGAAGAATCTGGGGCTTAGGAATTAAAAAAGAACGAGCCCATAATTGCATTTATTTATTTTTGTTATCTAAATGCCCATGTGTACGAAATGTCGTTTCTCCAACGTCATCTGAAACTACGTCGGTTGAGATCAGGATAGGAACCTTGGTCGAAACTGGAAAGTGCTAGTGTTCTCATAAGGAAAATTTTAGGAAGAGGATTATATCGCTGCGAAAATGATGTTGCATTAAGGCCTAATCGATAGCACATTCGACGTTGTTTTCTGAAACTATGTTGGCTAAACATACTGTAAGAAGGGGCGTCGGTTAACTGTGAAGTTTGTTGGTTAACAAGAGTAGCAAGTCACAGTTTTATTCATAATCGAATGAAAACAACAGAATTACACGAGTCATTACTCAGGTAAATGTCACTGGATTCCCACGTGCTTCTATGGCAGAAGTTAAGTGTGATTCTCCACTAGGATCGTTTAGTCTCAATAGCTCTGAAAAAGTTGAATATTGGAAAGAACAAAATGATTGGCGCGGGTATGGTTTATAGTTCGCTGCAGTGGTAGTCGCAGCATTCAAGCAGAGAACGGACGATGTGGTACACATCGTTTTAACCGAGTAAGCGCGCCTCTGCGTCCCTGACCGTTACATACAGTGGGCAGGGGGTCAGGTGCTCTCTACACAGCGAGAGTTTTCAGGCGGAGGGCGCAATCACTTTATCCGTAGAGCGCATTTACCAGAAGCTCCCGGCAATCCACGGCGCTTTTCGAGTTTCGTAGTTCCTGTCATCATTCTTTGTAGCTGTGGAAGCGTCCTCACGAAATTACTGGCTCACACCACCAGAAAAGTTCAACGCCTGCCTTTCTTTCTTTGAAACTTGAGCAACACATGAGAAACACATAAGCACAACACTCACTCCGACGAGTAACAGCGTGCTGTCGCAGGGGTAAAAATTTAGGGGTATTACGGACCAGTATTTCTGTGAGGAAGCTTCAGCTGCCGAGATGTCGTACGTTCGTGCCGTGGCAGTGTGGAGGAAAGAAGATCACCTCCGTGCAAACCGACGTCAATCCCTCCGCGAAAAGGGTTTTTGTCATGGGAGAGGTGCTGGCTGGCTGCAGCTCCCCTGAGGATTCTTCTACAAATGGCCGGCGTCGAAAGGAATCCAGGACCCGCGAAGAAGAAGAGGTACTCATGTGCCACATGCGGCAGAGATGTCAATTGGTATGGAACCAGCGTCCAATGTTTTGGATGCGAAAGGTGGGTGCACTTCTCTTGTTCGGGTCTCAGCTCTGTGAGGCACCACGATTTTTCCTTTCGTTGTATTGTGTGCTACGCCTCCAGTAACTCTAGCTCCTCATCTACCAATCGCCCCCTCTTTATTGCACATATCAATCTCAACGGCCTTCGCGCCAAGCTTTCTGAATTATCTCTCTTCGCCCGTACTCATAACCCGGATGTTATCATGGTTCAGGAAACCAAACTCTCTCCCTCTGCTACCTCTAGACATCCAAACATCCCGGGCTACACTTCATATCATACTCCTAGGTCATCTCAAGGAGGCGGAGTCTCTACTTTTGTTGTGCCCTCTCTTCCCTCTCACGTTATTCCAAACACTCCAGTGGATGGCACTCTCGAGTACATCCCCATCCATCTACCTCTTAAAACACCACTTTCTCTTTTAATATATATATATATATATATATATATATATATATATATATATATATATATATATATATATATATATATATATATATATATATATATATATATATATATATATATATATATATATATATATATATATATATATATATATATATATATATATATATCTCCTTCTTTCTCTTTTCTCTCAACATACAACCCTATCCCCCTTCTCAAGCAGCTGTATGACTGCTCTCTTTCTCCCTCAATTGTCTTTGCGGGTGACTTCAATGCTCACACGTTCTGCTCGTCGCTTGACTCTGATGCTAGAGGAAATGACGTCGAAGAATGGGCGGAGGAGTGCGATCTGGTTATCGTTAACGATGGCCAGCCCTCTCGTCTCCCTGCCAACGACCGATCATCTATCCCAGACATCTCCCTCGTCTCTTCCAATCTCTCTAATGCCTGCTCTTGGTCGACATCCACAACTCTTTCCAGCGATCACATCCCTGTCTTTGTCGATATTGATCTCTCTAACTCTCTTGCTCCCTATACGGGTGTTCGTCATCGTTCTTATCTTATTTTAGGCCTTGCAGACTGGAGCCTGTTCAGGGAGGTTGCGCTCCGCCAAGCGGCTGATTATCCGTGGAATGGCGATGTACACCAGAAGGAGCGCCACCTATCTGATGCTATCTTGAAGGCTATGAAAGCTGCGATCCCTGAAGGCCGCGTTAAGACCTTCTTTCCCAATGTCACCAGGGAAACACTGCAGAAGATAAGGACAAGGGACGCAAAGAGAGCCGCAAATCATCTTGACCCAGACATCGCTGCGCTGGATGATGAGATCAGGAAGGACCTTGACAGGCACAAGAAGGAAACTTGGGAAAAGTTCACTGAGAAGATGAACTTCAGAAATGATGTAGCAGCAACGTGGAAGGCCTTGAAAAGGATCTCCGGAAAGTTAACCTCCGCCGACAATTCCACGATTGAGTTTGAAGGTGGAGTCTTCAAATCAGGGAAGGAGGCCGCAAATGCTCTTGGGAAGCATTTTTTCATCACTAGAACCAAAAGAGAGAAGCAGAACAGAATAACTGTACGGGAACTCTGTAAGTTGCCTCTCATGGATGTAGATGATGCAGTCACGCCTGCACAGGCCGAGAAGGCAATGAAGGAGATGAGCAACTCGAAGGCATTAGGGCCAGACGGTTTGAACTCTGCAGTCCTGAAGAGACTGCCCAGTGAACTACTGCCCTTTATTGCTGACATCATAAATACATCGTTTCGTACATGTACTTTACCCCAAAATTGGAAGGTTGCTCGTGTTATTCCACTGCCGAAGCCGGGAAAGTCACCATCTACGGCTAAAGGGTACCGGCCGATCAGTCTGCTCTCACCCATCGCCAAAATTGCCGAAAAACTGGTTGTGGAGGAGCTTGCCGAGCATAACAGCCAACAGCAGCACCAACATGGTTTCCGTAAATTACATTCCACCACTACGGCCTTGTTGGAAATTGTGAGCTATGTGCTGGACGGCTTCAATGCCATCAAACCCCAACGTACTGTTGGTGTGGCCCTCGACTTAACAAAGGCATTTGACACTGTCAATCTAGGCCTACTATCAGAGAGTCTGTTGAAGTCTACCATCAAGCCATGGCAGAAGCGGTGGATAACTGCCTTCACTAAAGGACGTCGGGCAAATGTGCTATTCCAGGGACATGTTTCCAATAGCATCCCCATCGCCGCTGGTGTCCCTCAAGGAGGAGTTTTATCGCCTGCACTTTTCAGTTTATATCTAGAAGATCTGCCCGTTCCTCCTCAAGACATCAAGGTCGTTGCATACGCGGATGATATTACTATTCTGTGCCGAGATCGCGACATTAAGGTAGCCACCAGTAAGATCAATGACTACTTGATCGAGTTGAAATGTTTCTTCGATCGCAAAATGCTCACAGTCTCTGCCTCCAAATCGTCCGTCACCGTCTTTTCCACTGATAATGCAGAGCACAGTGCCCATCCTATGGTGAAATGGGACGAAACTCAATTGCAGGCCACCCGATTCCCCAAGCTGCTTGGACTCGTGTTGGATCCTTCGCTGAAGTTTCATAAGAACACTGAGCAGAAGCAAGCCACAGTGAAAACAAGACTCAACGTCCTGCGTGCTCTCGGTTTAACGTCCTGGGGATGCAATAAAGAAACGATCCTGACCACGTATAAGGCTATTGTGCAACCAGGCTATTGTACAACCCGCCTTGGAGTATGCTGCGCCAGTCTGGCAGCACATCGTGTCGGACACCTCTTGGTCCAAGCTGCAGCGCGTCCAAAATTGTGCTCTGCGAATTGCAACAGGCTGTTCTAAAAGCTCTCCAATAGAGCACTTACATGCCGAAGCTCGCATATTGCCAGTTAGAGACCACTGCCAACTCCAGGCGCAACAAATGTACACTAACATCGTGAAGCAGCCTATTCATCCTTCGCGAAGAGTACTAAACCCGGTGCGAGAGAGATGTATCAGAAAGCCTTTCGCTGATGCTCCGTCGAAAGTAGATGTGCAGAGATGGAACGAAGCACAACAAGAACGCCTCCGTCTCTTGCGCGCAGAGCATACCCGATTCGTGAAGGAACACTTGAGCAGAGTTGCCATAAACTCCATCCTGGGAGTCGCACCTCCAAAGGTCTCCGAGACAGAGATGGAACTTGGCAGGCGTGCCAGGTGCACCCTTGCATCGTTACGCTGTGGACACTCCCCCATGCTTATGTGATACTTGCATAGGATTGACAACAGCAAACCTGACGAGTGTCCTGATTGCGGTAGTCAAGAACATACTACTGCGCACCTGTTCAATTGCCCGAAGAGACCGACTACATGGACGACAATGGATCTGTGGACGAACCCAGTTCTAGTGGCCGAGTTTCTGAACCTATGACAGAACCCCTCTCTGTGGCTGCAAAGAAGAAGAAGAAGAAGAGGAAGCTCCAGAAAGTTCAAAAAATCATGAGATTAACAATAACAATCTGAAAATGCCGTGGATTGCAGGAAGCTTATGGTAAACGCGCTCTACCAATACAGTGATTTCCGTCGCGCGAGCCGGAATACTCTCGCTGTGTAGAGAGCACCTGACCCGTGGGCAAGGACGCGCGAAGGTGGCTACTCTTGCTGTGCTCACTCGAATAGAATAGTGTGCTTAAGTCCCAGGAACACATATGACTTTTGCTCTCAGAAATCCGCCCCTTGATCAGACTCAGCAATTTTTTCTCGGTTTTTACCGCTAGTACTCGGGATGTTAGTAGAATCCACAGCGCAAGAGCAGTTCGGCTGGCACACGTGACGCGCGCGTCGGAAAACCGCTGCGTGCACGTCGTCGCTGGGGCGCGTTAACCGTGTGGCCTCTATCAAGAAAAAATACTGTGCTTATCTGGGCCAAATTTCAGTGTCTCGACACGCTTTGCGGCCGCGCGCATTCGAGTCGGAAGAGTTTCTAGCGCCGCAGCCGCCGATCTTTTGACACTAGGCGGGTTTTAGAAACTGGAAAGTAAACAAAATCGGAGAAAACTGTATAAAAAAGCCATATCGAGTCGGCCTTGGCGCTGGAAATTCGACTGACTCCAGCGCGTGCGACCGCAAAGCGTGTCGAGACGCAATTGCGGACCGGAATTCGGCCCAGATTAGCACAGTAGCTGGCGCTCGGTCAAAGCGCTCCAACGACGACGTGCGCGCAGCGGTTTTCCACCGCAGCGTTTAGTGTGCCAGCCGAACTGCTCCCGTGCTGTGGATTCGATAATCGTCCCCTAGTACTTGGCCACATTGGCGCGTACACATGTCGATGCCGAAAACTATCGCATCATGATCGATCGATTCCAGAATGTAGATCATTCGTCTGGCATGGGCACGACGGCCGGTGGGCAGCCGGGAAATTGGGATTGTATCAATCTGACTAACCCGCCACCTCAACAACATCACTACCAATGGAATCAGCAGCAGGTTGCTGGGCCCGTGGTGGGTTTTTGTATTGTTTTTTTCTCGTAGAGTAATCGATTCGTAGTTAAATTGAACATGTTTTAATTTTGCAGGACGCAAGTCGCTCAATTGGGTCAAATTATGTTGACCCATACAGCTCCGCTGTTATGGGCGCATATCAACAACAACAGGGAGTGCAGAATGTTGTTTACCCGTATCAGCAACAGGATGGTGAGCGATTTTGTTTTTATTTATATTTGTTTGCTTGTTTGTCCAACGTGAACCTTATTCTGTAGGTTCAGCTAAGAAATCCCACATGGGGTTCTAGAGCTTTAGAAAAACAATGAAAGTTTAGTGTCAATTTGGCTCATTCTCCGAATCTGAAACTGAATTTCTCAGCCAGATTTGGAGAAGTAAATTGTATCCTGGCAAAGTTTGAATTTTCCGATCAAGCTTGTAAGGATTTTGGAGTTGAGACGACAACATTGCCGTAGTTTAACAAAGCTAATATCGAAATAGTTCATAACTTCTCGTTCATTTAAACGCAACCAAAAAGAAGCTTGGATTACTTGAAGGCGCAGTCCAAGCTCAGGGGTCATTTTTGATATTATACTCCGACAGCCGTGTATGGCAACCCTGTCAAGCGCGAAATCTCAACTCGCTGATAGCTGCGGACCACCCAGCAGTCCGCGCGCCTGTCGCGTGCGCTGATCGATCCCCACATTTCTCGTAGGCGCACACGACGCAGCGCAGGCTTCTGAGGTGTCCGCAGCTATCTCTTTCGTGGTTACCCCAACGATACCGGAATTTTCTGAATATTCGGAAAGTCAGATATTCTGGTTCTTTCGAACCAAGGCGTAACCGTTCGAGACGAATCACACCACTATAAAGGTAGGGGACTGCCACGCATCCTCTTTTTCGTTTATCCGTTATCATTCTAAATGTTTGAAAGACATATGTTTAAAAAAAACCAATTCATTTTTAATCGCATCTCAAAAGTTGTGGGTGGTTTTTTCTGAGTTTTGGCTCTAAATTTGTTTCAAATGAGTGAGTAAAATCCCAAAGATATTCATTTCAATCCAGATTAGGGTTCGGGTATTCATCTCAGTAGTAAACAGAACTTTCGAAAAGTGCCGAGGTTTTTCGCGTGAAACTGGCGAGCGAGTAAGTTTTTTTCTCATTGGACAGTCGAATATTATTCTATTCTAATTCTATCTGAAACTGATAGAATATGAGAAAAACCTAGTGCCACGATGTTTCGAATAAATAGAATCTTTTAAAATAATTGGAGTTAAAAAAGGTCCTAAACTAATGAACCTAGAATAATTATTTGTAGAGCAACTAAGGAAATATAAGCTTAAAATAACTTTTTTGGAGCAAACGTTGCATGATCGACTACGTACTGTCCTTATGAGATCGGAATTCTGCTCTGCAGTTGTGGAGAGCCGCAGTTCCTGCACGCAGCACGATGATAATGGTTGTAGGGACTCCAGGTCCCGGCACGATTGTCATGATGCTGCGTGTTGCAGTAGCGGCTGTCCGCAACTGCGGATAGGAGGTTCGTTTCGATAAAGACAGTGTTTTGGGCATGTCTGGTTTTTCTTCGAAGAAAAAGAAAGACACGCCCATGTACGCAAACGATTACGTAACTTGCTCCGAGACACCAGCGAAAGGACCAATAGTTATGAAACACACTTTTTACGTTTCTCCAGTGTTGTTGTCCACTTGGCTGTTGAATGAATATTGTGATTTTCTTTGCAGCGTCTTCCGCACAATGCACGTTGCCTCAAGGAAACATGACCCAACATACCCAACACGTAGGAGTAGAACAAGTTTGTTTGTAATTGTATGTTGCAAAACATTAAAATTGAAATTTTATGTTGGTTTTTTTCAGAATTATTATTACCCCCAACAATACTCACAAGCGCAACAGTCACACCAACAGCAACATTACCAGCCACAACAGCAACACGCCCAACCACAACAACAACATTACCCGAGGCCGCCTTCTGCGGTACATAACGCCCAGCCAATACCTTCGCAACAAGTTCATCACACGTTGGTCCCTACAAGGCCACACGCCCAGCAACAACAACAACAGTTGCAGCAAGTGAATCATCAGCCGAGGACACATGAGGTATACAAATAGGGACAAAGTCGATAAGTCAATGAATATGTTATGGCTAACCGCGACAATGGCAGTGCATATCATCTTTATCGATTTTTGATCGATTTGGATTATATGCGCTGTGTGGCGCGGGAAGTGCGCTCTATGCCTCGAGGGGGGTTGTTTAATGCAGATATACTTTTGGCTTTATGGGCCTGCTGCAGGAGTGATGGCCCCTCGCGTATACAGCTGCCCGATCAATGATAGTGTATTTTCGTCGCAACAATTATTGATTGATCGCAATCCAGCCAAATAATGCATTTCCCGCATGGTTTTTCTCAACTATGTAGTGGGCGTAGTTTTAATGTTTTGCCTAGCCCGGTATTCCAAGGCAAATAGTTATTATTTATGGCGCTGCAATTGGGATACCTCTTGTTCCGCGAAATAGGGTATTCTGAGAACTGTTTCTACCAGCATGAGGCGAGCAGGCGCATTGCGGCAATCCATCGTGAACGAGTCAGGATTGTAAGGTTGCGACTGGGCGCAATGGGGGTCGTTGAAATTCTCAGGTTTTTATGATGAAAAATGAAAATTCGGGGGGGGGGCATGAAATTTTCGGAGAAAAAAGATTCTTTCCCAAACCACTCACAAGGGAATGACCAGACCTGGTCGTCAGAACTATCCATGAAGCCAGGTTTTTCTGTTCGACTACCTCACGGTTAGTCATAAAAACCCTATCCTAGCTGCCCGAGTAATAGTAAAAGAAAAAGTTGTGGGCGTAAAAGTTTCGAACTCCGTAGTTAAACTAAGATTTACTGTGCTTCTCTAGGCTAAATTCCTGTCCGCAATTGCGTCTCGACTCGCTTTGCGGTCGCGCGCATTCCAGTCGAAAGAGTTTCCAGCGCCGCAGCGGCCGATCTGTTTACTCTAGCTGGGTTCTGGAACTGAAAAGTAAACAAAATAGGAAAAGAACTGTATAAAAAAACCATATCGAGTCGGCTTTTGCGCTGGAAACTTGGCTGACTCGAGCGCGTGCGGCCGCAAAGCGTATCGAACCGCGATTGCGGACCGGAATTCGGCCCAGATAAGCACAGTATCTGCCGTAAACTGTCTTTATTGTTCGAATTATCGAAAATGTGTGCATATTTGTGTTCAGCGCCTCAAATATCCCTTTTGGGAGAAGTTGAGGCGAAAAAAATCTCGATTTTTTAAATAATTTTTTTTTTAAAAACATCTCCATCTGGGGAGCTAAAATAGGGCTTTCACAAGTACCCGGAAGGTGGTCGATCGGAAAAACATGGCTACATGCGTAGTTCTGGCAAACTGATCTGGTCACACCTAGTTAGTAAGCTATAATGAAGTAGTAATAGTCACCCTACGACTGTTACTACTTCATTATTCATTACTTCATTGATAGTAAGATTGCAGTGCTAGAACAGCTCTGTCTGCAGAGGTCGTGATGAAATATTACGTTACGTTGGGTATATGGTAGTTTGGGTTCGGTGTGCTGCATGGAAATCTGATGTTTAGTCGAGGGGGGGGGGTGGTGAAATATTTCGAAAATTTTCTAAAATGTTGGTGAGCAAGGGGGGTCTTAGTTCCTCCGAGAATTGGCGCAACGGCCTTTTCAACTCTGGAATGAGTAAACATTTTTCATGTTTGTATTAATATTTGTCTTCTTCTTCTTTGCAGCCACATAGAGGGTTTTGTCATAGGCGGAGGAACTGGGCGACCAGTAGTGGATTCGTCCATAGGTCCATTGGTGTCAGCGTGGTAGGTCTCTCCGGACAGTTGAATAAATGTGCTGTATCATGGCCGATAGTACCGCAGTCCGGGCACACATCAGATTTGCTGCTGTCAATCTTGCTGACAGAAGACATTCGCATTGTAGAGTGACCACAGAGTAATGATGCGAGCGTGCATCTCGCCCTTCTTCCGAGTTGAGACTCTGAGGTGCAGACGGGGGCGGTATATCTCCTAGTATAGGATTTATGGCCGCCTTCACAAGATGACACCGTACGAACTTGGTGTGCTCCTCGCGTAAAAGACGGAGTCGCTCTTGCTGTGAGTCGTGCCATCTTTGCAAATTCACTTTGTTTGGAGCATCGGCGAATGACTTTCTTATACTTCTCTCTCTAACGGGGTTTAGCACTCTCCACGACGGGTGATTTGGTTGCTTTATAATGTTGATGCGGAATTACTGGGCCTGGAGCTGACAGTGCTCCTTCACTGGTAATAGACGGGTCTCAGCATGCAGGTGCTCGATTGGGGAACTCCTTGGACATCCGGTGGCGATACGGAGAGCAGCATTTTGTACTCTTTGCATCTTTGTCCAGGAGGATTCTGAGACGAGATGCTGCCATACCGGTGCGGCGTACTCCAGAGCGAGCTGAAGAATTGCCTTATACGTTGTGAGTATAGTCTCCTTGCTGCTACCCCACGAAGTGCCGCCCAGGGCCCTGAGAACGTTGAGCTTAGCTTTAACGACTGCCTGCTTCTGCTCGGTATTCTTATGAAACTTGAGTGACGGATCGAGCACAAGACCGAGCAGCTTTGGAAAGCGAGCAGCAGGCGAACGGTCTCCATCTCACACGACATCCGGATGAGCGCTGTGCTCGGATGGGTCCGTCGTGAGAACGTACACTGACGACTTGGCTACAGAGATCCTTAGCATCTTGCGGTCGAAAAAAGCTCTTCAGTGTGATCAGGTACCCGTTGATCTTATTGGCGGCCACCTGTAAGTCCCTATCTCGACACATGATTGTTATGTCATCAGCATACGCGACGACCGTGATGTCCTGTGGAGGCTCAGGCATATCTTCGAGGTACAGACTGAAGAGGGCTGGCGATAGAACCCCGCCTGAGGGACTCCAGCTGCCATTGGAATAGTGTTGGAGACATGGTTCTGAAACATGACTCTTGATTGATATTTAATATTTGTTGGATGTAATGCCTTTCGTAATTGGTGGCTAAGTATATTCTTGAAAGTATATACTTCATACGTTTTAAACAGTTAATTTAATTTGATTTTGTTGAATGTAGTCGCTTGCAGGATTACTGTGCTTATCTGGGTCAAATTCCGGTCCGTAATTGCGTCTCGACACGCTTTGCGGCCGCTCGATTTTGAGTCGGAAGAGTTTCCAGCGCCGCAGCTGTCGATCTGTTGAATTTAGGTGGGTTTTGGAAACTGGAAACTAAGAAAAATTGGAGAAAATTGTATAAAAAAGCCACATCGAGTCGGCTTTGGAGCTGGAAACTCGATTGACTCGAGCGCGCGCGGCCGCAAAGCGTGTCGAGACACAATTGCGGACCGGAATTTGACCCAGATAAGCACAGTACATCGAATTCATCTTCGATTTCTATTAAAAATGATTAGCTAACTGATTTGTTGATTTGTATGTAGATACTTCAATTTTGATACCAATTGATGTGAAAGAAAAGCTCAGTGGCAAAAAAAAAAAGAAAATGGGTAGTTTCTACATTTGGAAAGAATAATTCACAAAATAGATAACGAATGATATGAAAATGTAGGACTACTATATAGGGAAAGCCGGCATGTCCCGCCGGCCTTCAGCTTTGCGACATTGATAACCACAACGCGTGAGCCCGCCTCGCGATGTTTTTTGTGCTAATGAGCACAGGCATAAGTTGAGTACTACTGCGAAAATCCGAAGTCGAATCCAGATAGGGTTTTCATTCTTGCTTGGACAATTCCGGCTTATCACGAAAATGCTGGTTGGGGCGGAAAACCTGGAGACGTTCGAAAATCATCGATTGATCTTTTTGCCAATGTAGAGGCTGTAAAACCACGAAATTCTCACGGTTTCTACGCGTGCTGGTTCGGAGCGGAGGTTAGAGACAGTGAGAGAGCGCATGACAGATGGAGGGAGGAGAATCGCGCCCGTCGCTCGCGCCATGAGTCGTGAGAATTACGTTTCACAGAGGATAGGCCTATGGATGCGCGTTCCTAAACACTTGTTGCAGTTTTCGGAATGCGAAATTTCGCTCTTCCTAGGTTGAGAAGCTGCCACAACATAATTGCAGGAAAAATCTGGACTTTTTGGTGAAGCTTCCCATGAAATGGTTGTGAGGTGACCCCGTCCAGTGCAGACGCTGGCGTTTGGTCAACTAGTATCAATTGACTGTGTAACATTATTGATTGGTTCCGGTGTTTGTGAGTGTTGCCACCCCTCCCGCAGTAGTGCCTGGAGCAGACCATTCTCTTAAATTTTGCCAAGTATGAAAAAAAGCAAACGATAGTATGATTGTTTTGCTATGGCATTCATTTTTCGGTCATTATATATAGTAATCACTGCTTCTTTTTCGTTGACGTGTTGTGAAATGACGTAGTGTCGTATGCATGACGGAAAGAGTAGCACACACTGACTTTTTTGGAGCGAAATTCCTGTCCGGTTGCGGAAAATCGCTGTGCGACACGCTGTGCGAGCGGATTCGTGCTGGAACCATAAGGTGCCCGATTTCGCTTGCAGTGCTGCCTGTCGCTACAGCGGTTGTCCGCAACTGCGGACCGGAACTTCACTTCGATAAGAAATGTAATACAGAAACCATTTTCGCTTTTCCAAAAGCTTGCTTTGCAGTAATAATGCTTGCGCTAGATAGCAAATGTGTGGCATGCAAATCACTGCTTTGAAGTAGTCCATGAGGTCGTTAATTAGGTTGTTAATTTGTGAATGGCTCATTTACGCACGGCCATATGGCTGTAAGGAGGTGGAAAAGATCTGAAGCTGTAATTCGTAATAACAATGTTTGGGGTACCAATTAATAACTTTGTGCAGTGAATCTTTTTTAAGGCTGCACTTGTATTGACGCTACGCTAAATCACGGTAATTTTTTCCAAACGATTTGTAAATACCCAAAAAATCACAAGGAACTTGTAAAACAACCTTATTAAAACGCAGCCGACTCAGAATTGTTTGTCGGATCTATGTATTTTGTCGAGTGCATAGGGACTGCCCACGGCTAGCTAGGCTTATGGAGACGCAGACTGCGGAAGAATGCACCGAACTGACGAAAATTAACTTCGACGATACTTTTAATCCAATTTTTTGTTTGAGTTTTTGGAGTAGTTCTTCTATTCATGCCGTGAGTTCGCATTTACGGTTCTGCGGCCGAGCGGCGCGACAAAGTGCAGTTCTGTGATATCGATTGTGATTCGCTTAGTGATCAGTATTATAGGATTGGAAATTGCCGCACCGCTCTGCGGTATAAGGAGGATCTAAAGAGGGAAAACAAAATCATAACAGGTTGAACTAGAAAATTATTGAATTGTTGCCGTCTGCGCATTTTCTACATCGAATGCAATTCTTGCAGGGGAGCGCGCGCACGCGACGCATCGAGCCCGCGGTTCGATTCTCTGTCGAGGTTTCAACTACTGCCGAGTCCTGAGTTTTCAAAGCTCGAAAAAATAATGGCCGCTACAAGTGGCACGTGTGGGGCAAACTGAGTCGTTGGCAGCTGTTTGATAATCCGTCCATGATCAGTCGCTTCTGGCCAGCAGGCACGTCTTGGGTGGAGCGCAAGTCCGCGTTCTGGAACCTGGCGACGATAGGCAGGTATCTCCCTGTTACCCACCAATCAGACAGACGCCTGCCTGCAATTCATTGAGCTTCTTTGTTCGCATAGTCGCCTATTTTTGCCCTTTGGCAGGCAATACATGGATGTCCTACTTAGTATATCACAGCGTGTAGAATGTGTATAGCTCTTACATATAGCCGGGACAAATCGCAGAGGCTCTGGTTCCTTTTTGCCCACGCAATGAACGCTGTAAAGAGGGAACGAAAAATGCTGGTGCGATCCGTATCGACTCTACTACACTGAACACTATGTAGAAAGGGGTCATCTATACTTCTGCCGCCGAGCGGTGCGGCAAAGCGCAGTCCTATGATATCGATTGTGCCGCGCCGCGTAATCAACATTGAAGGATGGCACGGCGCCGCTCGGCGGCAGAAGTACAAACGACCCCTAAGACCTGCACTCCGGAGAAACACAAGACAAACACGCCTCTTTGTGATTGTCAGCTACGATGTGTTGGTCATCCCTTTTTTAATCCAATTATCTCAGTAGTCCTATAACAGGTCGATGGAATTCACCTCAAGAATCAGTTGCCGTTGACAAGGTTCTATTTTTGAGCGTTTAGCGTTCTATTCGACAGCATCCACATCCAATGAATCGGCTTAATGTAGGCCGATGCCGAGATTGACCGTTCCTTACAAAATAGTGCATTGTACAGTGCACGTGTTCCCTGATGCCATTAATGATCAAGGGAAGTTTCTTGAGCGTTGAAGGCAGCATACACGCTCGTAAACGTGGTTGAGACGCCTACGCAATTTGAAGCATCAAAAACCACTCGCATCGCCTCTACGCGAGTAAGAAGTTGGCCCCGCCTTGTATTTCTCCGCCCCTTGTATTTGCCGTCTTCCAAAACAGGTACTGGGCCATCGCCACCGTTGGCGACGTTTGTTGGTGGTACAAGAAGTGCAATAGGTGAACCACATACATTGACGACGGTGGGAACGACGGCCCAGCACCCATGTTCTGGTGGGTAGGGCAAATACAGGGGCGGAGAAATACAGGACGGGGTCAACTTTTCTTTCGTCTAGCGACATTGTGGGTCGTTTTTGACGCTTCAAACGCATTGTGTTTACAGCCATTTTTATTTCCCTTTTTATCTCATCCACGTTGACGAGCGTGCATGCTGCCTTTGAACGCATCTGTGAAAAGAACTGCATTGCTAGTATCTTCCGGGCCTCCTTAGTAGAACTGCGCAGTATCTCGTCCCGAGCTGCTGCTTTAGTTGGCAACTGGGTTTAGTGGTACGACCAGAAAACACAACCTGCCGGTTTTTAACCGTTTTCGAAATACGAACACGAGACAAACAAGAACAAAAAAAATTATGACTGACAAAATCTACAACAAAGGATAAATGCAATATATGAACCTAGCAGTAAAAATATCTAGAATGTCCTACTGTGATTATGCAAGGCCTACAGATTGACACCAACCCAAGCTGCAAGCTTTCCTAGCGCGAACAGGGTTTTCCCCTTTACACAATCCCACAGACCTACAATGGAACGATTCCCTGAGATGCGGCTGCGTGCAGGAGGATAATGAAGATGATGAGGCGAAGCAAAGATGCGACTCGGAATTTACTCAAGAGTCACACCTAGCAGAATGCGGGCAAGCAGAAACTAGCGCTGCGGCAGACCTAGGAGGAGAATCGCTGCGCTCGAATCCTGGCGGTGACGGGAGGAAGCAGAAGAACGGGGTCTCGGTACCCCTGCAGAACGTCCGAATACCTAAAAATATCCTCACAGCGCTTGCGTCGACTAATTTCTCCTCTGGCAATTGAGGGCGTCGACGCGACGCCCAATTGCGGTGTCATCCGAATCTGCTCCAAGGCGTCGTCCCCATTAAGGTCTCGCGGGACATCCGAAACGCGATGGTAGCGCGGGAGACCCGATAATTGCGGAGCATCCCAGTGGCCATCGCGGGTGACCCGAAAGATTCTGGAGCTGACGTAGGCTATTAACCTAGCCTTTTAAAATTGGTGCATTTCGTGATCTAATCGAACTGTGTCATAGCTACTGCACCCGTGCAGACACCATGAACTGTAATATTGCTTTCCATTCATTTTAATTCTCCAGCTCAATTTGCTGCTGCGAAAACAGCGTATGATATAATGAATTTTTTATTGTCTACACAGAAAAAAACCCTCCAAATGTGCATTGCACTTTGCTCAACAGCATGATTATATATGAAATGATTATTAACGTGGCAATTATTAGCTATTTACAAGCCATATGAGCAGAAATCAGAGCATGCAAAACAGCAACATTCAAAGTTATGGCAATAGTCAAATAAAATTATTGCAAATTGAGGAGATGTACGGCCAATCACAGTAAATAATGTACATTTGTTATAGTATATACCTATCTAAATAAATATCTATATACTCATCTATATTTCTACATCAGCACATCTATTCGAGGAAACAAATAGGAAACGTATACCAGAAACAATTCCTGAGAAGGGGTGTTGATTATCAATATGACGCAAACTTTAACATATTAAACCGAGAACACTGAAGCGAAAGTTTGCCGCCACCTTTTTTTGTAAAATCGGTTTGAATTTTGAGCTGCTTTTAGGCTGAGTCTTATAGCAGTCGAGGATCAGATCCTACAGCTGACAAAATTAACTGCATTAAGGCCCTCTGAAGGGTCTTTAATTGCAGGTTTCGAACAGTACATCACCTTTTGACACAAGACTGAAAGTTCAGAAATTCATAAAGTCGAGCGGCGGGGAACTTTTGCTTCTACCTAATACAATCTCAAACCGGAAGCGCTTTGTCGTCCAAACGGGGTGAAACACATTCACATGGCTTGCCTTCATCCACGCGACGCCTTTTCGCTCGGTGCTGAAAGAATCAACCTTAGGAACACTAGAAACAACAGGTAAAACACTGCATATTATACAATAAAAATAGCATATTGAGCACTTACGTCAGGGGCTATCCATTGAAATTCGCCTTGGGCTCTCTCGTGCTTGTACGCTCGTACGTCTTGTCTGTTCTTTGCGTTGATTTTCACATAGAAAAACTGAGGGAATCGCGTTCCTCGGGTATCTGAAAATAGGGGGTCTGAGTTAAATCGGCCTCCACAGCTCATTAACTGACCTGGTAATGCCTAGGAGAGTTAGCAGGAATTGAGAGGAATTTGAGAAAAATCAGATATTTGAAAACCTCCAGTCGCTCTACCACATCCTATAGGACTTGGAAAAGGTCTCACATGAAATGTGCTCAAAAGGCGAACCGGATTCAAGTTTTAAAAGAAGCAAAAAGGATGCCTGGAATATTCTAAGCAATGAATATGGAAAAAATGTGCATAAGTTAGCTCGAACCTTTTATCAGATTTGAGACATTTGTGCAGAGTCGTAAATTTAAGAAACACCCAGTCCTTTTACTACAGGTTACAGAACTTTGCCAGGGTGGATGGGATCGCGCGGATAGGGGGTCATCTTGGCTGGTATTGAAGAAAAATCTGTAGCCTATAGCCTTTCTCCCTCATTTTGAGCCGGTTGAAATCAAGCCTATCCGGCTTATCATGTCACAAACTCTGCTTATCACTATCATATTTTGCTATGACCGACCGCTCCGCTGCTTTCCCACCCGGACTGTGAGCAGGATACGCTATAGGTAATTCATTAAAAAAAACTCGACAGAAAAAGTAGCTGAGACTAAACACATTTGTCCATACACGGATATTCAAAAAAACCTTTAGTTCAAGAAGCCTAATAAAAACGCAAAACTTACAGCATTCTGAAAAGCTATGGAGCAAAAGGCTAAAGTCTATTTCCCTCAGATAAGGTCGGGCGGAGCGGTCGGTGCGATGAGTCTGACATGAAAAACCTACCTATGTGCCTTAATTCTATGAGCTCAAATTAAGTAGAAAGACTATAGCTCAGATCGTGTGGAAAGAGGGTAACTAGGCCCGATTTCATCTGCAATAAAAACCTTCAAAATATTTCGAACGAAGTTCGAGAAGCTCGCAGATCAACAGTGCTCAAAAGGTCTCAAATTCCAGGAGAAACTCCAAGGATGCTTGGAATGCTCTGAGAATGCACAGTTTTTTTTACCAACCATTACTCCAAGATATTAAATTTCGCGTACCGCTTTCTAATGCGAGATCTGCAGCAAATCCTAATGGTTCCATTTCTGCTTCGTGTTCGTCAGCACGGTCGTTTTCCGGCTCAAGCTGTGCAATGTTGTGAGCCTGCTCTTCACCATTTTGAATCAGCCACCGTTCGAGATATCCTGAAATCAAATAATATGTGGGAGCTGTCCTTTCCTTCCTTAGGAACGTAGAATAGGTAGACATTGAATAAAAAGAACCTCCATGACTTCGTATACCGAAATCGCGGCGGCGTAAATTTCCACAGGGCCGAGCAGCCATCTTAGCTCTAGAACAGCATGAATAAAACTTTAGCTAGGAACGAAAACGTAGGATATGAGAAATAAGCACGAAACTGTTTACGGAATAGCTGTTTTGTAAGTCCCACTGAACGAATCGCCGTTATATATTATTCCATCGTAGGCGTGGACTTCTGATTCAGTGCTATTATCATATGTCCGATACGCAAGACAATATGTATGTGGAGGCATACTTCACTTTTTATTCTACAGCAGCTATATCCATGGGAGATCCCTCCAGCAATCATCCTTCCCATTGGCGAATTTGTCACCACATGTACGCAGCCCAGTCCCATAGCCCCCAACAGCAAACATTCATTGTATTGGCGACTTCGCTACGCGTCCTCAGGATATCCCACTGGCAACATTGACCCCGTAGATAATGACGAGGTGAATAAACCATTCAATGCACTTAGATTAGCCGAATTGAACACTGATATCGTTGAATTCATTTCGTTCCTATCCTTAGATGAATGATAGCATTACTCAAAAAGGAAAAAATCAACGAAAACTTTCCCGGAACTCGTCAGTAAGGAAGAAAGTTTCGTGTACAAAAAAACGAAGACAACAAAGTTAGGAGGGCCATGTGCGAAATTCTAGATCGGGATCAGGATTTTTTCGAAACTTCAATTCCTTATAAAATTAAGCCAATTTACCTGAGAATAAAAATAAACCAGAACAACCTAACGAAAAAAAATGACAACCTGATCGTAGTGAGTGTATAATGTATTTAATACCTCAAGATGATGGACGACACAATTTTGTTGAGACTTCCATTGCAAAATACGGGCCACAGGGTAGTTGAATCCAGGCCAGACAGCAACTCGTCGGAAAACTTTTGCTGTCTGGTTAAAACATTGTGTGCAGGAACACACTGCACAACCAACGCGACGCCACTATTTTTGCCCCCGCGCGTCGCCCGATTCGAGTTTTAGCCAGAAAATCGGAATGGCGTCGACGCGCGCTATAATCAGTGCACCCAATGCACCCAAACTTCTGGCGCGTCGACGCCCTCATTTGCCAGAGTCGCGCCAACTCTCGATTCGCGTCAATCCCAGGCATCCCTGGCGCACATCACAATATTACACAATACACGTACAATTTGACGGCAACACAAAAATAAATACACACAATTTCACGCCTAAACTAATCCTGGTTAAAACGGTGAGTTTCTTTTAGTTTTTTTTTCGTTAAAAGCTATTAATCATGTTATTGCTGACTCCCCTTAACTTCCTACTACCCAACACTTTCAAGAAGGTATAAGCGTTCTTCAAGCTTTATGAAAAGGACAAAAGGTCAGGCAACATTTTTTGGAGTGCTCTGACAATTTTATTCGAGCCGTTTAGGAGACAGAACCTATTTTAATATTTCTTTTCGGTGACCGGCCTGTTGGATAGACATGCATTGCCGTTGGTGGCTTTAGAGGTCTCTTATACTCCTGCTGCCGAGCGGCGAGGCCCAGTGCATTTCTGAAGTATTGATTAAGCGGCACTGTACGATCAATAAATAATATGAGTCTGCACTTCACCGCGCCGCTCGGCGGCCGAAGTACGAACGACGTCCTACCAGTGGTCAACGACTCAGCTCGCCTCATGATGCCATGTAGATCCAACCATGCGTTTCGCACCTACTGGCTAGTGGGGCGGCGACGCGTTGCGAACGTGATGTGATATACGGTGTTGGGTCAGCTTCATTTTTCCGTAACAAAAAACATTGAATGCACGCTTGACAGTGATAGTGGTTGCTTAACTCTTTCCACTGCTTTTGTAAACGCATGCACTGCTCTCTCGCGACGTAAATATTTTAGAAGGAACCCGTCGAGAGGAAGGACGGTGGAAGAAAATAGTGTTGTTTAGTGAATATTCGTCTGTCTGCTCAATTCCGATTGTTTTAGCCGCAGAGTGTCCCGTCAACGCCAACATATGTGCCTCCACCTCCTACGTGTGCTGAGTCGTCTCAAGCTCTGCCTTTGGCCGTGATTCAACCTGCCGTTGCCTTGCCACTTGCGGCCACCCCTCCACCGAATCCGCTGACAACTGTGCAGCCGTTCAATTCACGGTTAAGCCCGACGGAGCTTCTTCAGCAACAGATGTTGCAACAACAACAAATTCTGCAACAACAGCAGTTGCAATTATTGCAGCAGCAGCAGCAACAACAGCAACAGCAGTTGCAACATTTGCAGCTACAGCAACAACAACAACAACAACAACATCGTCAGCCTGACCGCGTCACCAGTTCTGCATCTCCTCATGTCCGACCGGAGCCTCGCCAGTCTCCGTTGTCATACCTTGCCGTGCAACCTGTGTTGTCTGTTCAGTCTCCGCCAGTAGCACCAGTATCTGCGGACACTAGTATTGTAGCTGCACATCAGATTGGAGGCGAATCGCCCCAGGTTACGCCGGAATCCACGTATTCGGTGGACACGTTCGGTTCCGGACTCTCCTCTGGCAATGAGCATCCAGCGGAGCATCAAACAGATGGAATTCAGACTCAACAACATCAGCAACAAGAGACAAGTGCCAAAGCAGAAGACAACTGGGAGGATGATTGGGAACGCACTGAACATCCAGAAAGAGGCAGCGTCGCGAGAGAGGTACCTTATCCACACTCTTTTAAAGTTTGGCCGAGTCACACTGATAGTTCCGAGGTGGCAGTGCGCGCAGTCATGCTCTTCTCATGTTTCTTTGGGGACGAGGGTAAACATGTCTAGTGACGATATGAGCGCAGCGGATTTCCAACGCGTGCGTCCGTTCAGACCTCCAAAGCGCGATCTTAGCAGATATATCGTTCGAATCGATGCAGATCGAAAGCATTGCGTGGCCCCTTTTTTCGCGTGAAGCACGGTTTCCGTCGCTGCGATCGAGCTGCTGCGTTTAGGCCGCTTTCTTACCTCTCCTCGACGCGGTTTTTTGCTGGTATTATATAAGACACGAACATCACGTATGAAGGGGTCTGCAAAGTTGAAGTCGCGGCGTTGCTCGCAGCGACGATTAGCGCTGGGTGATGCAACATCGATCACATTCAGCGACGAGGGTGACTGACGCGCCCTAAAGCGCGACGAGAGGCTACCGCAGAGTATATTGACGCGGCGACAGCCCTGCGTTACTGCCAGCGAGCAGCAACCGACGCGGCGACGATAATAATCGGAAACATTTTGTTGCCGCGTCAAAGCTGGCGCTCGGCGACCCTTCGCCGGCCGCTGCAACTCTGCAGACCCCTTGACAAAACCTCGGCAACTGATGTTTCTGCCGCTCTGTCGTTGATGTACTATACGTGTCTTTGTCGCGTTTGCCGTTTAAAGGGGTCTGCAGAGTTGCACCGACCGGCGACTGGTCGCCGAACATCAGAATTGACGCGGCGACAAAAATGTTCCCGAACATTATCGTCGCCGCGTCGGTTGCCGCTCACTGGCAGTGACACAGGACCGTCTCGGCGTTAAAACACTCTGATATGCTGCCAAGTCGCTCTTCACGCCGTGTGTAATGGCCCCGTCGCCAGATTTAATCGATATTGCATCACCCAGCGCTGTCCGTCGCTGCGAGCAACGCCGCGACTTGAACTCTGCAGACCCTTATACACTGCTCCGTAATGACAACAGGCGACAACTGCAATGACTCAGGAGTGACACCACAGCGACCGACACGCGCTGAAATTCATGCGTTGCAGCTGCGCCGTACTCTTCGCGCGCGGCTCGCCAAGCTTGCAGTTTCTCATTGCGGCGACAAAAAGTATCAGCGGGGATCTAGGAATGATCGCGCAGGAACAATTGATGACTTCCTGGATTATCAGTGACATTCGGTCAGACTATCTTTCATATCGCACTTCCTTGTGCATGTGTTATGTTATAACGTTTGATTTTGTAGAGGCTTAGTGAACCTGCAATGTCGTATTTAACCATTTTGGTTTCTGTTGTTGAATAGTTGCTTATGAAAAATGAAATGAAAAAGTTGGTAAATAGGGTGGCAACGGTCTCTAATTTGAAAAAAGAACGTTGTTGCTGTAGAACGGACCAGAGCATCCATCACACAGGAGAATGGGGCGCACAGCAAAAGGTTGCCATCCATCAGTCAATAGATCCATAAAAGTTGAAGTTGAAGTTCCTGTCTTGAATCAGCCTCTGGGATGCGCCACACATTCAACTTCCATTCAGATTCGTGAAGGCTTTTCTTGAATGTGTGTTGAGCCTCTGCCGAAATTTGCAGAGGGTGTGAAGATCCTTCTCGTTTGTGACAGATTACAAATAGCCCTTAAGGTTCAGTAGAACTTTTCAGAAGTCCTACCTCTCTGCCTCTAATGCGACTTCGAATACTGGGTCAGACTATCACTGATCAGGACAGATTCGTGAAGAGGTGTGGGTCTCAGCAGGGTTTGTTGCAAAATTCACTAGTCAGCAGCGCATTTTGGCTGACCTGGGGCGAGGATCGAGCCCGGCTGTGTGCAGCAAAAGCAGCGCCTCCTGCTACTACGCCACACGCGCCATTCTATGATAACAACGAGCTTTTCTCGGATCATTGATGCCATGTAACCCTGTCTGCGGTCTTACTACGGTCCCCGCTGAAATACATGCAGAACGCCGAAAAAAATTTTAAAGAAGTGAATTACAGTTCGGTTTGTTAAAATCTTCACAATCCAGCAACGTTGCTTAGTTCGGTCGGCGCTGGGTTACGCTTGGGTCTCACGAGACAGTGTCTAGAAGACCCCTAAAGCCATCGTAAGCGCTTAAACCCATATACTATTTTCCATGTTTTTGTTTTGCTTGGCCTCTTTAGTGATCGAAAATGTCGAAAGAGCCTTTCGAAAAACATTATTTGTAAAGAACAATCAGCCTGAATACACTGTTGAATTGGATTTGAATCTCGCGCCAGAATCGTTTCTGAAGTTTGTAGACCTGGTCACTGACATCTTCAAAGTTTTCCTGAGTGTGCAGTTTGTGCAATAATTTTTTCCATGTTGTTTGAGGGTCACATCAACATTCAATGAAAAAAGTGCTAGATAACCGACCCCGCAGCAATTTTCAGGTTGTCATAATTTCTTAGGTGCGCTTTTCCAGAGTCTCACGTTTTGTGGGTGATGTTATCTAGCCGAAATGGCTTGACTGCCCATAAAAAATTGAAATTGATTTTGAGTGCGCACTATGCCTATAGCCAAACTTCAATCAGCATCTCGTAAGTGCTGTCCGTGAGACCCATGTGTAACGCAGCGCTGAGCGTACCAAGCATTAATTCCATGGTGGATTATGAAGATTTCAACGAGTCTACCTGAAACCCAACTCTTCATAAAGTTCAGGTGACTTCGTCAAGGTTCTGCATGTATGGATCGTGGTAAGACCGCTGCCAGGGTTACATGGCACCGATGCATCGAGAAAAGCTCTTCGTAGCCATAGAAGGGCGCGTGTGGCCTATTTGCAGGAGGCGCTGCTTTTGCTGCACACGGGCGGGCTCGATCCTCGCCCAAGGTCAGCCAAGCCTTCTATTCCTCAGGGTCGGTAAATTGGGACCAAATCTATTGGAGAGGGGGAAGAACTAACTTGAAAGTGGTCCCCGCCAGTCATTGTATGGACCCGTAACACATTCAAGCCTCTACGATTATAAAGTCGAATGTGTGGCACATCCCAGTAAGGATTGAAGCCGCCGAGTTTTTCTCTTTACCTATTGTAGGAGGTAGGTCGCTAAGACAGTAGTATGAGATACTGTAAGAGGGGTGATAGGAGGCTCCCAAATATCGCATTAAGTTTTATGCTTCTGAAGGGACCTTTACTGCCTTCATCTTTACACGTGGAAGAATTGTTTTATCGCGGTTGGGTACCCATTTTCTTCGGATTTAATGGTGGATCATGGCTATGAAGGATTAGGGAAGGCCATAGCATGACGTGTTGAGTCGTTTGGGAGGCAAGGTGGTAAGAGGGTCTGGGCTCTAAGTTGTTTAGAAGGAGTTTGAACTTCGTGTTTGTGCCTTTGTGTGTGATGGATGCTAATTTTTGTCAGGAGATCTATCGCGTAGGGGACTGTTGCCACTCAATTGACATACCGGAGCATAACATCTCAATATTTCTGTTAAGGTAACTCCAAGTGACGCCGCGAGTCAAACCCAGTCTGAACCACCTGGTTACTCATCGAGCTATCCTGATACGCCATGTTAGTAGAAGAAGAAATTTACCACTACTTTTATTGTTATATTTCCCTAAACTCACTGTATAGTTCAGGTGCTACCCGAGAGAGTTCATTAGCTCCCCAGGTGGAATCAGACGATACTCCGCCAAATACCGACGTCAGTAACGAAACAGGAGAAACAGTGATACGGGTAGCCCCTCTCTCAGCGACACCGTCAGCCGTTGTAGGGGCCCAGCAGAGATACGGTGAGCAAATTTTACATGGGAATCGCGGCAGTCGCTTCGCACACGCCGCTTGCAGCGTTGCGACGCCACAAGCGTCCTGTGTCTTGTGGCCATGACGCGATTTTGTACGTTCGGCGGCTGTTATTCTACATCAGATTTTCTAGAAAAAAGTACTTATCCTCCATCTCCCCGCTACTCTCAGGGTTGGGCATCGCTATCGTAGGTGTGGTGCGGTTTTGAGAATGATTTCTTCATTTTCATAGTTGTTTTATTTTTCGAAAAACAACCGCTTCGCATCTACGATAGTGATAATACGACTGCGAGTAGCTCGGAAATGAATATTACCTATCTGGCTCCTCTAAATTTTTGTTCATGCGTCCTTATCCTCCTGCCTGCGATTGGTCGCGAAACTTCCATGCGCTGCAATCTTTCCGTTCAGTTCAGATGAGTAGCCAACTAACTACTGCAAAAAGCCCTAATTTCACAAAACAAGACAATTTTTTCATGAAACATTTGGCGTAAATTTCCTTCTTTCGTTTTCGATTTTTTTATTCAATAATTACTGCACTCCCTACTCTTCTGATGAGCCTCGGGGAGTGTAATTTTGACTTGCTCTTCGCTATAGAGAAGCAGTATCTGTATTGAGAAAGGAGTAATTGAAATTTTGGTCCAGATCGCCTCGCAATCTCATTATGACACTACGACAACAGAAGATGAGGGCAAATTAAAGTAGAAACCAAAAGGCTGGGGTGCGTGCGCGGGTAGGAGAGGGGGTTTCACCGGCGATGGTTTAGCGGTTTTTGAAAAGGGCGTAGTTCGGTTTGGCTATGAAGCGAGTTGTTCTTCGACGGCACTCCGCAGTGCAATTTGGAACATTGCTCTTTCATACTTCAAGTTGCGGAGTTCCCGGGTGATCTTGCCGTATTCTGTAGAGGATATGCCTAGGATAAAAATAGTAACTTTGGGACCTTAGGATTGTCTTTACCAAAGAAAAACCTGCGTTGTCCTATTTTTGTCGAAGGCATGGCTCCGAACAACTTTATAGGACAACGAGGAAACTGGTTTCAAGCGATTTTGTTCGTAACTTTGAGGGTATAGAAGGGAAGTCAGATATCAGTTCTCAGAGAATTCTACGGAAATTTTGAATCTTTTTCTTCAGAACCATGAAAATCAGTTTTCGAAAATTTGGGGGGGGGTGTAAAGATTACCTTGCCCGGACGAGTCCAAGCGGAGGAAGCAGCGAAGCGGTCGGTCGTGGCAAAATATAACAGTGATAAGGAGGTTTTTACATGATAAGCCCGATAAGCTTTACTTCTATCGGCTCAAAATGAGGGAGCTAGGTTATACGTTGTCCTATCTACGATTTGAAGGATTGAAGCACTAATAGGCTCTGCTAATGCATTTATCTTGTCTGAAAGTATGCCTCATGAGCTAAGATTATGGCTGCAATCTCAAATACTGCTACTTTGTCGTTATGTGTAGAGATATTCCCTAAAAGTACTTTCGTAGAGCTGGTTTTGTTCGCTTCAACCTTTTTTATTACAATATGTGTGCCTTCTTTTTTGTGAGAATTTTCGCTATATGACTTTGTTAGAAGCGTTTTTTTTTTCGTTCAAAACACCCCTCACCTTCTTTCTTTTTGGCCCAAATATTTTACGCCCCCCCCCCCCCTTCAAAATTCAAAGTTTTGAAATTTTTCATGTCCCCATTGTCCGGCCGTACAGCACCAGCCTGGCCCTGTTTTCCACTAAGTTCACCCAGTATCCATAACACCGAAACGTGGGACATGCCGTGAGGCTTCCACACGCATTGTTCACCCAAAATAGAAATTTTAGACGAGCCCGCTCTTTAGAAGAAAACAGGACAAGTGTTAGCGTTTGGAACGTGTTTTCGGACGAATCAAAGCTCAGTATTGTCAGAATCGATTCAGAATTGCTGGGCGGCACATACTTCTTTCACGTTTCAGAAGAATCATGTCGATCGCAGGACCACGTTCCAGCTGTGGCCCAGGTAGCGCCGTTACGACCGGAAGTGAGTAAAGGATTAGCTCAAGTGTTCATTGTTTGGTCGTAGTTTTAAAATCTAACATGTTCTCCCATTTCAGCCGGAGTCAATGCAGTCTGCTTCAGTTTCTGCACTATCACCGCCTCCAGCAGCTGCGCAAACGTCGTCAACTATCGACAGGGTTATGGTGGGTGGTGTTTTCTGCTAGATGTTGTCTTTCTGATGCTGAGACTGGTTTGGTGTACGTATTTTATTGATGAATTGGGTCTGTAGTATGCCCGTGAAGTGAACTTTTATCAGTGACGCTGGAACCAGCGTCGAAAAAGTATGAACTTTTGGGTGCAAACGGAAAGATATGAATCCCATTGGGTACTGGGAACAGTGAATCTACTGTAATCTGTTGACTGAATCTTTTTTCGGTCGACTTGATCTTCATTGCGAAGTCATGATGTTAACTAGTTTGATGTTGTCTTTAAGAAAGCATTTATAATTTTATTTTATTGTTTTTTTTGTGGTTCGAAGCAAACGCCGTCGTTAGCCGTGGATGACTCATTTTCATTTTGTTTCTGTTAGAAGCGATTGATACCGCTTGACAATATGCCACTTTCAAGGGAGCATTTGGTCAAAGTGGCCATTCCGAATGAAATGTACTTTACTACAGAGTGCGGTTTGTATATGGTGACAAAGTCTCAAACTTTACCCCGTCGGCATATGTGCGTATCCAATTGCCTTCAATGATCCGTTCTTTTCTATGAACCTCTCTCTCAAAACGTACCAAGTTTCGGGGTGTAAAATCGTTTTTGAAATGAGTGATGGACAGAGTCGCAGGGTTGAGCAGGCCATTGCGCCAGTTTTTGGCGTAGCTACGACCCCCCCTGTTGACCAGACCAAAACCTTGCAAAAATTTTAGCGACCCCCCCCCTCGACAAATAGTCATCAAATTTGGATTCAACACACCGAATAACCCCTGAATAGAAATTTTCACTGATTTCTCATACTTTGCGCAAACTACCGTATACCCACCGTAACGTAGAATTTCATGACGGCCTCTGCGAACACAGCTGTTCTCGCGCTGCAATCTTACTATATGAAGGCAACTATAACTACCTCATTTTAGCTTACCGGGTGGTTTGGATCAAATTTTTTCCCCAATAATTTTACGCCGCCCCCCCCCACAATTTTCGTTTTTCTTCAAAAATTTTCCAAGAATTCCACGACCCCCGGCTGCCCCGCAGTCGTGCTCAACCCTGCTGAGGCGTTTTCAAGTTCTATGAAATGTGTCGCCGCGTAGTCGCCTTCGGCGATTCTTCTTACTTCCCTCATATGTGCACGGAGAACTGCTCAAATGGGGTTATTTTGGAGCAGAGGGTGCCTACCTAAAAACGCATTAAAGCTGAAGTCCTCGAATTACACGCGTGGGCTTTTTCAATTTGAGGGTATTCACAATTTCGCTATTTTCTGCGTTATCTGAAGAAATCCCGGCAGCAAACAACGCGGTGAAGTGCGGTTGAAGATTCTTCATCGAATTCTGTACCTTTAATTACATTTTCAAGAAAATCGATAATCGATGGATTGTGAAGATTTTCGAGAAGAGTTTGTAAAATGAGTACAAATCGATAGGAAATTTTCAGGGGCACTTCTGCTCTAAGTTTGACGCCTTGACGATGTCTAAGAAACGCGAAAAAAGTGGGGCGAATGCAGCTATTTTAAACACCGTCCTGGCCCAATGTTGAGTTTCGGCTATTTGCTCTCGCATTATTCTAATAGCGGGTCTGAGGACTTCAGCTGTGATAAGTTTTGAAGTAAACATGAAGTAATTTACTTATTGTATCAGATCTTCGCGGTCACATGCTGGAAGTGGGAACAGTTATCGAAGTCGACTTAGCGACGAGTTCTAGTGTAACAAAATCAGGGATCTTCCACGCTTTTGCTCACCATTCGTTTCAAAAAAAAAACCTTTTCGCGCTACAAAACGTGGTGCACTCCGAGAGAGATGTTTGATAAGAAGAACAGACTATGCAAAGGGATTATCGACGAGCTTATTTAGGCGCGGTAAGATCAGAAGGTTTTGTCACCATATTTAAAAAGCACCCTGTAGAAGCTGGAAGTCAAGCAGCACCGTTTGGCGGAGTGTGGACCTCGCTGTATCGAGATTGATTGCGGTAGCGGTTGGAATCTATACTTTTTTTTGTAAGGGAGTAATAAAACCTACTCCACGCCCGACCTATCGCCAGAAATGCTCTATGCCAGACTTTGCTGAAGCAACCATGCGATAGAGGCTCTATACAACGAGGAAGGAGCGGTCTCGCCTTTTGCGGCTCTAATTCCACTCGGAACCGCTTCGCTCAACCTTAGTAGCGTGACGCGCCGAGCCGCAGGAACGGGACAACTCCCTGTGTGTGCAGAGAGCCCCTATCCCTTCTTGTTACTGTGCTTCTCTGGGCCTGATTCCGGTCCGCAACTGCGCCTCGGCACGCTTCTCGGCCGCCGATCTGTTGACTCTATGTGGGCAATAGAAACTGAAAACTAAACAAAATTGGAGAAAACTGTATAAGTGACCCATATCGAGTCGGCTCTGGCGCTGGAAACTTGACTGACTCGAGCGCGTGCGGCCGCAAAACGTGTCGAGACGCAATTGCGGACCGGAATTTGGCTCAGAGAAGCACAGTACATCCTGTATGCATGCTTACTCCAACGAAGTCGGCCTAAATGATTTCTGTCGATCAGTCAAGCATGGAATAGGTCCCATTATCCCTTCCACAAATCAAAAGCATTGATTGCTAGATAGATCACGAAAGAGCGAGGTCCATACCCCACCGAAGGGTGTTGCAAGACTTTCTACCCCTGGAGGCGACACGCCGTATTCGTTACTCTAACTATAGGGCTTTCTAGGGCCACCAGCGGCAAACAGATGCCTCAGGCTTTTTGTTGGGAGGGCGTTTGCACAAAGAGAATGAACTTGGCCCTTCCCGTAATGGGAAGCCAGAATGGCATCAGTGTTTTTTCCAACATCTAGGATGCTTCTTGTATTACTTTTTCAATCTTTTTGTACCCCCCATACGGGACGAGAAAAAGTTTCACACAAGGGAAGTGTTCAAACAGGTTAACGCATCTGCCAAAATGGATTGTATTGTTAGTATCGTTTGGACATCCATAACAAAACTGCCTACTTTGCCGCTCCGAGCTGTTGGAGCAAGGAAGTTAGGGTTAGATCCGCGGCCTGTGTCCTCAAGAAAAAACGTGTAAATTCAAATCGCGGCTGGTGTGGCGGTTTAAATCTCAATCTCTGAGAATTAGACCGCCGCGCCAGCCGCGGTTTGAATTTAAACGTTTTTTCTTGAGGACACAGGCCACGGACCTAACTATATAACCTCAAGACGGTCGTTTTTTGCACCTTCCGAGACGCGAGAGTATTCTTTCCAAAGTCTGGAAACGGACCTCATGATCGTGATAAGCCCCCAAAATAACCCCCTGGACAAAGTTTGGATGAAATCATTTATTTCGAAGTTTGAGTAGAGTAATAACATTTTGCATCTGTACCGATTGCTGGCTGAGCGTTTATAGTCTGGTCCGGGGCTTGCCTTCTGAAGAACAAAACATTTAAATCTTACTCGCGGCTGGCGCGGCGTTGTATGCGCCGGCCCGCTCATCGATTCAGGCCGAGAGAAAGCGCAGCTGATCAACTTACCATACCGCCAGCCGCCGGTCAGATTCAAACCTACCGCACTAGCCGCGGGTGAGATTTGAATGCCTTGGTTTCTTGAGGAGGCAAGCCACGGACATGGTCAAGCGGGGTTGCGAAATTTCGCAACGGGGGTCGCAAAAAAATTTTGGCCCGAAAAGAAAGGTCAGGGGATCGCTGAAATTTCGGACTAAAAATGAAAAATTGGTGAAGATATCCCGAAAATTCTCGATATTTTTGGTCATCAAAGGGAAGGGTCGTAGCATTAGACGCTCGAGCCCAACTATTGAACGGATTTTCGGCGTCTGTCATTTTGGTAATCAAATATAAACTGCCCAGAAATCGTGCCTCTGTGAGGGGGACGCAAAAATGTGGGTTTCGAAAAAAAAAGGATGTGGGGGTCGCTCCGATTTCAAAAAGTTACGCAACGCCCCGCTTGACCCTGGCCACGAAGCTTACTGTACTTCTACCAATTAGGGGTTCTAAAGGTGTTCGGAAAATGTTCCAGATTTGACTTCAAATTCTTCCAGGGGGGTTGTTTGTTGTCTGATAACGAATCTGAGGTTTATTTGGCGATTTTTCAAAGTTTTAGACATAATTTGTTCTAAGCTTCCCGTCGGGGGAATTTTTGAGGGCAAAGCACGACATTCGATGATTTCCGGAATGCTACAATAGATATGGCTCAAAGCGTTTCCCTGGGGGTTATTCGAAGTGCTTGACTCGAATTTTATGTCCGTTTGTCGATTTTGATCGCTTGCGGTAAGCATATGGTAGTACGATCAACGTCTCAGATCTGACTCTAAATTTCTAAGCGAAGTTCATTCGGAGTGCTGAATTTAACGTCCACTTGTCGGTTTTGGAATTATAAAGACAGGTTTTGCCCTCGAAACAACATGGCACCAATCCTAACCTACAATGAACATCAAAATTCCGACGAACGGACCCCATATTCGTGTTCAGCACCCTAGATTATCCCTACGTACACGTTTTGAGCAAACTGCAAAGTATTTTTACTAAACACCCCAAAAAATGTCTGATGCTTTATCCTTAGGCGAAGCTTGAAAAACGCTTGTAACTTCTTGGAACCAGCAACTCGGGGCGAGATACTGCTCAGTTTTACTATGTGACCTAAGAGATACTGACAATGCAATTTGTTTTCGCAGATGCATTTACCGTTCTAAACATTTTCCTAAACTCGCCCAGAAAGTGACTCGCAGTCACCCTCCAGAAGCGGCCCTGAAATGGGGACTGCGCTCTCTTTGGGATCGGGCCCCTTTTTATACGTGATATGCGGCTGATATGCGCCGGGTCAGTTCTGAAGCCATCGATCAACGTGTTCAATCATGTGCATCGTGGCTCGTTCGTCGTCCAAACCACATCGTAGTCGAATCAAAAGCGTGTCGTGGAGAGTTCGTTTCCGGAGAGTTCCATGCACCTAGGGCTTAGGTGGCATCTAGAGTTCTGCGAGCTGCGCGTTGCTCGCAGTGCGAGAGGTTGGGGGCGTGGCCCTGAAACTCTCGCAACTAGCTTTCAGAGTCTGCGAGTTGCGGGCAGTGAGGGAACCTGAATCAGGGTTGCGCATGAGACATCGCGTCATAGTGAATCAGGGAACGAGTGGCATTGGAGCGCGGTATTGTATTCATAGGGGTGCTGGTTCACAGGGATCATTTTCACCAAACATTCCAACAATTCAATAATCAAGTCTTCATCATCCATTACGGCACGCTTCTATGAATAAAAAAATGTGTATGCTAGTTCACTGGGAGTGGTTTGTCGTACAGCGGGACGTGGTCAATAATGTTACTAAAAAGCGTAGCTGTGCACGATACCAGTCAATGTCAAAAGAAGAACGATAGCCAACATTCTGATAGGGAACTCTCGCAGGAATGAACGTAGTTGAAGACCACGAGAAAAGTCTTGGTTTTCCATTGTTTTTTGTTTAGAAACTTTTGCAGGGTCAAGCCGTTAACTTGAAAGAAAAACCATCATTGAAAAGCAAAACTGGATATATTCACGAGTAGAAACTAATAAGAAACCTTCACAGAAAAGGAAACAGGAAACAATCATGAGTAAAAACAAAGAAAAACCAGCACAAAGTGTTTTGTTGGCAAAATAAATGATGATACAGGAAATACCCGCACTGCGAGCTACGACAAACATAGTCAGGAGTATTCTTCTCGCAGCTCGCAATCAGGGATGTGCGAAATTTTCTGTTTTCTGCCCATTTTTGGCCATTTTTTTCTGTTTTCTGTAAAAATAGGCAAAAATTGTAGAGAAAACAGAAAAAAACGTGTACCTCGATCTGCAGTCGGACTTTCCGAGAAAAAAGTGGCCGGATTTATCGAAGCTTAGCCGATAGGGTGAGGGTGTACTTCACTCAGGCTCTCTGCAGTTGTACCAAGACGCTATACACTTTTATCTCGCTGTAGTGGTTACCCATAAGTGCACGTGCGGCGTGGTGGGAGGGAACGGTGCTGTTCGCTGTACACGGTCGGGTTCGATGAACGCTGCTGTTCGCGGTACACGGTCGGGTTCGATCCTCACCGAGGTGAACCAAATTAACCAACCCTCCGGGGTCTTTCGATTGTTCACAGATTCATGTAGAGAGATGAAGGCACTCATTATGAAGTCGGCTGCCCCTGCAATCCACTAAAAAAGCGTGAAACCCATTCCTCTGAGAAAATTTGCAGCGTCAGTGCCGGGAAAGTACCGCGATCCTCGACTCTGCTGCGATAGTTCCGCGATAGTTCCGCAGCGGCTCCGTGATCAGGCGATTCTGCTGCCGTGTCTTGAGCCGCGACATTGCCGCGATAGTACCGCAGCGGCTCCGCATTAGAACCGCGAGGATGCAGCAACGAACCCGCGTGGAGTACGATGCACTGTCCTGTGTGGTAAAACGAAAATGTCGCCGGTTAAATATACCTATTTTTGAGGTTCATTCCGTATTTCATTGTGCGCAAAAGCGGCGGTAAGCTCTTTCCTTATCAGACAAAGGATGAAACGACCGCAGGTGCGAATTTTTGTTCTTACAGTTAGCCCCCCCCCTAGTTGTCTCACAATTCCTAAATAATTTAATATCAGACATTCTCCCAGAGCGGCTGCGGCGTTATCGCGGAGCCGAAGCGGTACTGTCGGGTCCCCGCTACGGCTCCGCGGTAGTGCCGCCGCGGCTCCGCGATAGTGCCGCTTCGGTGCCTGTACGCGCCAAAGCGGCACTATCGTGGAGCCGCAGCTGCAGTTCCTCTCAGAGTCAAGCCTCTACGAATGCGACGTCGAATGAGCTACGTATCCCAGTATGGATTCGGGAAGCCGATTCCTTATCTTTATCTCATAGTGGATACTCTTACCCAGAGATTTATCGTTGACGAATCCCTCAGAGGTAACGCAAAGCAGTCAAGTGAAAGGAAAACTGCAATGTGACTCTATACTAACAAGTGTGAGCCATAATACTACCAAACCCCACTATTCATAACCGCTCCCCAGCGTACCCGCTTTGGTGAAGCGGGGTAATGTTGGCCCCAACTGTGCCATGCACGCTAAACTTTGTATGCATGCTTTACTTTACTGCAACGCAGAGGGCACAAAAATCATTCAAGAGTTAGATAGATTCTTGGCGCAGTGCAGCGCCTTCAAAGGTGACTTGAAGTCACCTTCAAGGATCGGGCTCGAAACGCCGAGTGAGCACTCATTGCGAAGAAGAGCCTTTTATACCCTTCGGTTAGTTTTTTTTTTGAGCATGAGACAGATACCAGAAAAGAATTCGTCAATGATTGACAAGTTTCACCGTGTAAAATTTGAGCGGGCGGATCGCTGGCTGTCAAAACCCTTGCGGGCGGATCGCTGGCAGGGTGCGAGCGGATCACAGCTATAGAGCTCGCCTGCGGTCCACCCGCTAGCGTGATTGCCAGCGGTCAGTCCGCACCTATTGTCTGAGTATACTCTAACGGCACAAGCGCGCGGTGCGGACGTGACTTTCAGCTCTGTGGAGTAGTACAGTGTTCATACTAGCAGTTATCCCGCAAGCAGTGTCAAAATATGTACACTAAGGAACGGAAAGCTCGCTCCGACTGCACTACGTACTCCTTGCACCGACATACATATGTATTGAGCTTCTAATAGAGTAATCGAGCTTTTTTGGCCTGGGAAAAAGAAGACTCGATGAACATTTGTCATCTCAACGCACTTATAATCCGCATTTCTTAAACGTCTATAATTTTTGTTCTGGCCAACTGCAAGGTCTTGAAAATTCAATGAAAGAAGCACAGATCACTCAAAAAATGTTTTCAAAAAAGTTGAATGTTTCGAAAAATTTAGTTTAGTGTACGCTGAACACCCTTTATTGACTTTTGGAAATTTTCTGTTTTCTGTTTTCTGCCCATTTTTGGAGATCTTTTTCTGTTTTCTGTCAAACTAGATTTTCTGTTTTCTGTTTCCAAAAAATATTTTTTCCGCACATCCCTGCTCGCAATGCGTGCGTGAAACAGGTCGCAGTGTCCCCGCAGTGCGAGAGGACTATGAAAGCCCTCTGAGAGATTTTTGTCGTCAGGTGCTCGCACTGCGAGTTGCGTCCTCGCAGTGCGGCAAGAACTATGAAAGCCCCCGCCCCTACCGTTTCGCCGCAAGACAGCTCGCAAGCGAGGATGCTGCGAGCACGTAGCTATATGCTTATACGTGTCGCAACTCGCAGCTCACAGAACTCTAGATGCTACCTTGCGTTCTTTCTGGTGATGAAAATTGAAGATTTGAAGAAATTTAGTACCCCAACAATACCGCGGTACAAGACCACTCGTGTCCTGATTCAATTTGACGCAGTGACTTCTGCTCTACCCTGATTCATATTCCAGCACTGCCCACAGCTTGCAGACGCTAGAAGCTAGTTGCGAGAGTTTCTTGGCTACGCCCGCAACCAGAGTTGAGCAGGCCGTTGTGCCGATTTTCGGCTAGGCTACGGCCCCCTCCCGTTGACCAGAATTTTGAAAAAAATCCAGAATTTTACGACCCCTGGTGCGGAAAAATGATTTTGCTTTTTTGAGTGGCGAAGTTGAAAAAGAAGTCAATTTTGTGATATCAATTTTTTGCGATCAAGCTTGGTGGCGGCCAAGATGTGGACGCGAAAGGGCCGTGTAATTGCAAAAATTTTGCAAACCCCAATTTTTTTCATTTTTTTCCTAAAATTTCCAAAAATTTTACGGCCCTGCTCAATCCTGCCCGCAACCTCTCGCACCGCTAGCAACTTGCAGCTCGCAGAACTCTAGATGCCAGCTAACACTATGGTGTTGAAGTCGCAGTTCTTAATTTGGAAATGAAACTGATTTTAGCGGCATCTGAGGTGCTAGAGATTTTAATAGTGAATGAGCAACTCACGGAAGGAACTGAAGCCTTGTAAAGTTTGAAAGTTTAATTTGCAACTTCAGGAGCGCTCCATGGATGTTCGTGCTTCTCCACATCATCATCAGCATCATCATCCTCGTCCATCAACGTCACCTGCAATCGATGCGCTAACCAATCAAGCATCAATGCCAGATGATGATGTGGATGTATCAGTGTCGATCCATTTCCCGTCTGAGGCGGCATCAACCGCGAACAATCTGGCCAATGAATCCGCAGCAGTACAGCTGGCGCCACCACCACCCACGCGAGCTACTCCTGATGTACCCACAACAACGAACGAAAGTATACTCAGTCCTATGGTAGTACAAGCAACGAGCACACCGATTAACGCCACAATAGAAACAACAATGAACGAAACGAGGTGAGCCAGTGTGATATTTTTCGAAACTAATTTTTGATTTGTTTATTCATTTTGTGAACTTTCTCTCTGGCTCGTACTCGCGATTGCCCGCAAAGGCGGACGTAATATTGCTTACGACATTACTAATAATACTTCTGAACGGGTCACGTTTGTGTCGTTGAAGACCGCTAGTCAGAACTTTGCCACCAGGGATGTGCGTAATTACGACTAACTAATTTAACGACTAACGGACCTTTTGGGTGTTACGAATAACGACTAACGAAGTTAAAAATATTTTCGTAAGCAATCCTAAAGTTCGTTAGAAAGTCAGTAGTCATTCAAATCCACGCTCCAACCCAAGACTTACACCAGGATTGATCCATTTGCTCTGTTCGTTGTTCTAGGTGAATGCTACATAATAACTATAGCCTTCAGTATTTATTATTTCTACTAACACTGCTTCGCAGTTCTGAAACCCCACATTAAAACCACAAGCGAACGTTGCGCAAGGTTAGGCGCAGCATTTATGCGACATTGCGTCGGTCGCGCTACTTTATGGTAGGCTCACTGAACCGGTTCCGGTCCTGACCGGCTCCCGCTGAGAATTTTGAAGAGAGCACTATCAGAGGTGATAATATGGGGCGGTGCATGCAGGCCAGAACTTTGCGACGACAGGAACTGTATCCGATGGTTGGATTGTAAAGGGCGCCGTCCTCCGTTTGAAGTCACTAGTTCGAGATATGAGGGTTCTATAAAGTGGTGCTGGGACTTCTCAGGAAAAAAATTTCACTTGGGTACATATTTCTTTCGACCTTTCCCTATTATGCGAACAAGCTCTGAACCGCGCAAGCGCTCGGCTCGCGACGCTGAGCAAAGAAAAATTAGTGCAAATCTCCGTGCTGTCACCATCGTGTAGATCTCAAATAGCATCATACAGCGCCAACTGGCAAATTGTGCACTGAAAAAAGGGCAAAGAGGTCTAGATCTTCTTGGTTTCCCATGTTGTTTTTTCTCTTACCAAAAAAAGACAAAAATCGATAGACGCACACTCTTGAGTATTAGGCGTTCGAGCATATTTTTAATAATGTATATGTAGGGTTCGCAGTTTGAACTACGTACTCTAACAAGGGAAGATTCGTTCCTTTAATGACCACGAATGTTTTGGAAAACATACATCTCTTCATGCTTTCCTTTTTTCTATTCATAAGGTATTTTTTCTGCCTCATCTGTGCTTATTTTCAAAGCCTAGATTTTTAACGACTAACGATCAACGACTAACGAGGGTTTTGGCCGGTTGAACGACTAACGAATCACAAATTTTCTATAACGCACATCCCTGTTTGCCACTACCTTTTTTTCAGAGGTTTTGCTTCGAAACGTTACAGTCTTTTCCCTCATTTTGAGGCGGTCAAAGTAACTATTATCGGGCTTATCGTGCCAAAAATTTCTCATCACTGTTATATTTTGTTACGATCGACCGCCCGCTTCTTGCTCCGGTCGGACTCATTTGAGCGAGATAAGCTTCATCTGGGCCTAGACCCAAATTTGACAAAACTGTAATATGTTATAAGAAATCACAAATCTTGCTTTGTACACAATCCTGAAGGCAACGTACGCGCAAAAAAAAACAGTGTCCGATTTTTTGCTATTTTGCAAAGTTAGCGCAATGAGGTTGAGGTACGTAGCAAATAGACCACACAAAACACTCACTTTTACTGAAATGGTTTAGCATCTTAAACTACTTCGGTTAATCGATTCCTTCTGTCTTTCTATTGTCGGAAACTCTCCAAAATTAAGGAGTCTTCGATAGACACGTTTGAAGGATCTTTCGAAATTAAAAATTATCATTTTCGAATGGCTTAAAATTGTTGTGGCGTTTCTGTTCCTCGTGCCAGATGATCGAGAAAGTGCTTCTTTTAGACCACCAAGCAGTTTTCTCAGAGCTATTGTATTGTGGATGCCTACCATTGAAGTCTCAAGTTTCGCCAGCTATGTCCACTTAATTGAAATATTGGAATGAAAAAAAGCAAATATTGTTTTTTTTTCTGCGTGGACGCTGCCTTCGAGTTCTGAAATGGCCGTTTCTTGAATAAGGAATTGATTGGATATTGAACTTCGCTAATTTCCGCGCCATGTTATAGACTATTCTAAAATAAATTAATTGCTCTACAAAGTGGCGTAGTTTGTTATTTCACTGCTCACTGATCCGGGAGAGAACAGAAAAAAAACGGTTGACAGAAAAAAAGATGAATACTTGATTGAACGAGTTTTCGTCATAAGTGATACTCTTATTGATAAATGTTGATTTCTCAAAAACCTAGGAACTTATTATTCAACCAAAAATTGAAGAAACAGTACCTGCGCTATCCTATAAATTGTCCACTGAACTTCGAAAATTCTGGCATAGCGTTATACATCGTTCGAGTGTATATTTTCTTTCCTACAAAATTATGCAATTATGGTGAAATCCACCAAAAGTTGCGCATCTACTTATCAAAGAGAAGCGGTCAGTTGGAGATCAATGTGCATGTAACTCATTGCAGCACAACCGTTCTCACTCAACCAATAGCGAGCATGCTGACATGAGATTCATGCATATTGATCTCTAGCCCACCGCTTCTCAATGATGGATGAGTAGATGTCAAACTTTTGACAGACTACACTTTAGATATTTCAATCAAACTCCTTTCCACGGATTTTCGGGTCAGTTAAGCGAAGCCAATTTGTTACCCTCGGTTTAGTGGATTCGAGAATCGATAAAATTGTATTTTTCGGAAGAAACGAACAATTTTATCTTGTAGAGCTAATAATTGCCTTTGCCGCGGAGATTCGCGAAGTTCATTAAGAATTTTTTTTGGCTATTTCTCAACCCGATATTCTGTGGTTCGGGCCGCGCATAATTTTCGATCTAAACGACTTTAAACTAAACTTGAAGTAGCTGAAGCTCCTAACTTGAAACGTTCATCGACTATATACGTTTCGAGCGTAAACCCTCCGTCAGGTCAAGTGAAATAGTGCAAACAGAATGAGAACATGTTTTCGCCAACACAAACTTTCGATTGTAGCGACTGAGTGGAATTGGGTCGCAAACGGCAGGTAACCCCAGATGTTTTCTAAAAGAGGTGGTAATGGAGCATTTTGACGTTGATGAGTAACCAATGTATCTCTAAATAAGCAGAAGATGGAAATGAGGAAAAAGTGAGGCCTTACAATAGTGCTTCGCAGAGATGGGAACGATAAGGTGTACGGCAGGGATGTGCGTTATAACGCTAACGTGTTAACGCATTAACGGGTTACCGCGTTTTTTTTTGGAAAATTAACGATTAACAAAAACGTCATAAAATCACGTTAATTTGGTTTCTTTAATTGCGGCGGAATTATGCCACTGATTGATCGATCTGCTTCAAACGGCAAATTTCAAAATTGGTGCCGTGCGCGTCGCTTCGGCTTGCGGCGCGGTCAGTCTTCGCTTGTTGTGGAATATACCGCTGACCTCAGTGTTTCTCACTCCGATGTTTATCCATTTTAGTTATTTCTCCTATATATCGAAGAATTCCATTTCGTGTCCCAAAAAGGGAACGTGTGGTCTAATCTATCTCTATACGGTCGAGTAAGCTACCAAACGAGGGTTGGGAGCGGGGATTGTAGGCCGGGTTTTTTCTCACCTCACTACATTCTCTCATAGATATAAAGACTGCCTGCCGCGTTTTTGGTTACGTGAACATATACAGTGTAGTCCTTCAAAAGCTGCACATCTACTTATCAATGAGAAGCGGTTGGTCGGAAATCAATGTGCATGAAAGTCATTGCAACACAAACGCTCCCGCTCAACCAGTGGCGATCGTGTTACCTAAGAGTTCAATCAATTTGATCTCCTGCCGACCGTTTCTCATTGATGAGGAAATGTACAAAATTTGGTGGACCGCGCTATAGACTAAACCGAGAAAAGGAATAAAATCTGCGTTGAGTGTGCACACATAGAAAACCAATCCGACGTGTGGCAAGTGCCGTAGATTATAGAGTTTTCGTGCCTGTTTCAAAGATAGCATTCTACGTATCTCAGACAGTGTAGCACACCACTTCAGACAACCTTTCTGAAGTTCTATCCACTTTCTACGGCATCTTGTTTAACAATTTTCCAAGATGCAGCGCATGCTCCAGATTACAGGCAGTGCTCACGATAAGAAATGTGTTTCAGTTTCCATCAGGAATGGGTAGTGGAGGGGCACACGGTAACGTTGACGTCGAAACAACCCATAAAAACGAGTCAGGAAGAGCCCGACGTTGCCACATTGAGCGCAAGACAAACCCCAAAAGCGCAATGGCCGCCCTCAAACGTGAACTAATGAAGACTCGAGATCGTGAGATGAGCGATGGTTTCTGATCAATAGTCCCGTTCTTCCCCTTCTCCTTAGCCTCCTTTATTTATGTAGGCTCGCATACATCGGCTGCAAAAGACTGAAGTTACAAGCCTCGGACAACTCGTCCACCATGCTTCCCCAGCTCGGTTTTTGAGGGACCATAACTCCGTTCCCAGAAGGTCTCGTACGATTACAGAGACCATCATTGGAATCAGCATGGGACCGTTTTAAACATAGGCGAAAAAAAAAACAAAGACCATTTTCTATCGTGAACACTGCCTTTAAGTGCTTATCACTCCATACACGGCGCACGCCGCACATGAAGCGCTACTCAGTTTCTACAACGCGTCGCACACTCTCTATGAAGCGCTACTGACTTTCTACGACGCGGCGCACGCCCTCATGAAGCGCTAGCCATGGTTCACGACGCCCTGCTCACGTCGTTTAAACGCCCACCCACTTTCTACATCTTCTTCTAAAGCCCCACCCACTTTCCACGACGTCCTGCTGACGTCATTTGAAGGTCTATTTTATTCTTGTGGGACCTCTGATATCTATCAATTTTGCTGTGGTCAGGTAATGTTTTTAATTTTTAACGGAATCCAAAATCAACCTGTTAACGCATTAACGGGTTAAGGCAACTTTTTCCAAACATTAACGATTTACGCTCAACGAAAAAATTCTTTAACGCACACCCCTGCTGTACAGACATGTCTCAAATCCCATGCAAATGATCGACTTGTTATAAAATTATGAACTTCATTGCTTCCTTGATTTCTTTTCTGTTGTTGATCGGCGGCCTTTCGTTCTTTATCTCAAGCGCCTCCCTAATCTTTCTCTCGACCGTGTCCTTGACGTTCGTGAGAAGGATAAAGGAGGCGCTGGAGATAAAGAAGGAAAAGCCACCGAACAACAGTAGAGAAGAAATGAGGGAATCAATGAGACTGATAACTTTCTAACAGTAGCAATTAAATGGATGTGATCTGAGACATATATCTATACCTTATCCCTCATATCCGTGCAATACATTATGTATTGTAAGGTCTCCCTCCCCTCCCTCATTTCCATCTTATTGCTCATTAAGAGGCAGGTGGGTTACTCATAAAGGTCGAACTCCTTCATTATCACCTCTTTTAGAGAGCCTCTGGGCTCAGATACGTGCTGTTTGCGACCCTAGTCCACCTCAGTCGCTACGGGTCGGTATTTTGTGCACCCGAAAACATGTAGTAATTTGTTGTATTATGTCAATTGACTTGACGAAGGGTTTGTGCCCGAAACGTAGTCAATTAACGTTTGAACAAATGAGCTCAGGGTCAAGCGGGGTTGTGAAATTTCGCAACGAGAGGTGGGGGGGTCGCAAAAATTTTGACCCGAAAATTAAGATATTCCAGAAATTCTCGATATTTTCGGTCATCAAAGGGAAGAATCGTAGCATTGCTCAGGTTTAGACGCTTGAGTCCGGCTACTGAGCAAATTTTCGGCGTCGGACGGTTTCAGAAGTCAAATATATTGATTATTTTGGTTTTCCGAACGAACCAAATATCCTAGAAACCATATCTCCCGATGTCATAAATGAATCACGCCTCGGGGGGATCGCAAAATTTTTGGATGTCGAAAACAAATTTTGATGGTTGAGGGGTCGCTCCGATTTAAAAAAAATACGCAACGCTCCGCCTGACCCTGAATGAGCTTCAGTTACTGCCAAGCCTAAATACATTTGTCAGCCGAATTATTTCGTGCGGTTTTTACTCGCATAGTCAAGGTAATTCTATTGTTCAAATCAAATTTTTTCATATAGGTTGAGACATTCTCATTTGGTCTAGCCTTTTGCCTCTTTCGTAATACCCTGGGGTATTTGTTAGAATCTGACTGCAGGTTTGAGTAGGTTTGCGACTCGTCGCAACGGGGGTCGTAAAATAATTGGGATTTTTTTGAAAAAAAGGGGGGCTCTTACGATTTGACCGAATTTTACCACGAATTTGAACTTTTCTCATTTTTTTTCACTATCGAAAAGCTGAAGGCATTTTAATTTTTCGTCTCGAGAGGGGAATCGTAAAAATTTGGAATTTCTTGAAAAATTCTGGTTAACGAGGAGTCGTAGCTTCGCCGGAAATTGGTGCAACGGCCTGCACAACCCTACCCGACCACGGATAATAAAAGTTGTTTCATACATAAATCAAGATACGGTTTTCTCAAACCTCTCCGCCTTTAGCCTTGGGTCCGCCTCCATGCGGCATGCAAACTTCGCTCCAGACGAGGGAGTTTGTTCCGCATCTTTTGGCGCGATTCACTAATGGCTTCGTAGACGTCGGCGTGCTGAAAATACATGTTTTAGGCGTCAGGATAGCCGCGAGAAGGAGCTATGGGATGTTCCGAATGGCCGACGTGTACCCCATTCGAACACACATTCTGGTATTGCCTCGTCGGCTGCTGATCATAGTGACAGCACGACTGGCTCGCTGTCTACCAGAAATGGTCCCGAGCGCAGAAGTGTTCAGAGCCGTTACAAACAGATCAAGGAGCAGTAAGTATTTACTACAGTGTTTAAAGCAGTAAGGTCTGGTTTATACTCTTTGTCGTCGCCAACGCGTCTCTGGTACCATCTTAGGGCCTAGTGCATATCCCCCGCGACGCGCGAAAGCGACAGTGCCTATGATTCATATCGATTGTCGGTCGATATGGATGACAGACACCCGGTCGCGTCACCCGTCGCGGAAAGTAGGTATTAGGCTTAAGGGGTCTGCATAGTTGCAGCGACTGGCGAGTGGTCGCCGAGGGTCAGTCTTAACGCGGCGACAAAAAGGTTTATCAATTTTCTCCGCGGCGTCAGTTGCCGCTCATTGGCAGTGACGCAGGGCCGTCGTGGCGTCAAAACAGTGCAAACCTACCCTCTTCGCCCCTCATGCCGCGCCGGTCTCCGCCGTCGTCCAGTTTGATCGATATTGCATCACACAACGTTGCTAGTCGCTGAGAGCAACGCCGCGACTTCAACTGCGCAGGCCCCTTTTGACCAGAAGGGCACCTACTATACATTGCCCTTAGCATAGATCCATCACAGCGTTTGCCCCAATCTTTGGTTCAGAGGAAGCGTGGTTTCACGGAAGTATGTCTGCGGCTCAAGGGATAGAGTATCTGATATGCCGTACTTTCAGCTTCTCCGGAATAATGGGACGTTTGGATCAGTATAGAGCGCAGCCGTCACGGAGCGACTCGTTTCGGTCTTCATCACGGACAGAAAACCCGCTGATGGCTAATGCTAGCAATAGGTATGCAAAACTCTTTTCATAAATGGCCTGGCCCAACTATGTAAGGAAAAAAAGAACTCAAATCTCGCGAGCGACATGTATGTTTTGCGTCCTTCACGCAGGACGGTCTCAAGCTCTTTGAAAGCGCGTTCCTTCGTTCAGCGCCGCTTCTGGAGAAAAAAGGTGGAGATCCGAATGAGGAAAAAGAAGCTTCGGACAGCAGGTTAAACTAAGGCCCCGTCATAGTCGCTCGATCGGTTGCAGCCAGCTCGGTCGACATGCATATTATATAGAATAATCACTCAGGTAAAAAAAATACCAGCGATGTGTCCGGACTGAGCCCGCCTGGTCCGTCCGTGGTCGTCCCGATCGAGACGCATATAATACATTGCTCACTCAGGTCGAAAATACCCCCGTCGTGGCCGGACTGAGCCGTCCGCAAGGCGCACGTGTGCGCTCGCCTACTCGATTGGCATATAGCCGACCAGTAGGGACGCAAGAGGACGGCTCAGTCCGCCCTTTGGCCGACTATGATGGGGGCTTAAAGGGCGAGCGTTCACTATCAAGTTGTAGGTTTACGTCGATTTCTATGCACGACCCGCTTCTTGCGCTTCATGACAAGTGTTCCTATGAGAAATATCACGAGTTTCAATTGATCATACCATAGAAGTTCTTTGTAGTACTTCAGAAGGCTATTTTAGTTGAAAACTGGTTTTTTAAACCAGTTTTTCAATGGAATGCTATTAACGGTAGTGAAGTTCAATGCTCCCTAGTTAACTGGAAGCTCAGTTTCTCATGAAGAAATAAGCCTTTTGTGAAGATTTGTCTGCTATTGCTGACCTACGTCAGTTGACGCAAAATAAGATTTTCTGCTCACTTTGAAGTCCGAATTCGTGTGGACCATAAAGCCCCAAGCTATTGACACTCTAGATTCTTGGAGTGGAGGGAATCCCCGAGTTGGCGTGGACCCAGAACCGCCGAAACCGGCTTACCGGATCGGTACTGTCGTTCTCTGGGCCAAATTTCGGTCCGCATTTGCGGACTACGGCTGTTGCATCATGCGACACGTTTTATTCGTGCTGGGACCACTTGGTCCCGGCACGATTCACCTTTCTCCCAGCACGATTATCACGTGTCGTATGATGGAATAGCCGTAGTCCGCATTTGCGGACCAGGTTTTGGCTCGGAGAACGATAGTAGTACCTGATGACGGGTGAGTGCTGAGGTGCTACACACATTTCTGTGTCAACTAGCTGACGGGTGTCAGCTCTGGGCGCGCGGTGGTGTAAGTGGGAACATGCCCGCTCGAAAGCGGTCGATGCAGGTTCGAATCCTGCCTCTGCCCAACAGTTTTGCGTACAACTCAGCATTCTTGTGATCATTTGCAATGCTCTGGAACGGCATAGCTCCTAACCGGGCAAAATATTTTTCAAAATGTATTGTTAGTATATATTATATATACCATATACGGAGCTGTAGGCGATAATAGGGTGACCAAAGGTGCCGCGCTCTGATTCCTCGCCACTGACCAGACAACTGGGATTCTCATAAACCCTAACATAGGTATGAAACATTGCCTAGTCTTCCCTCAACGGGTGAGACTGCTTGGGCCAAATTCCGGCGTAGATGCGAAATTTTGGCCTAGCTTTCCCATCGCGCCAGTGCACAAACACTAAAAGGAACGCCGGTAGGGGCGAAATTCGACTTCAAACCCTATGAGAATCAATGGTCCTGGAGCTATCGCGAGTGATTCTCCACGTGTTTCGCAGCCTTCAATCGGAAAATTTTACTCGCTCTTGGTCGCTACTACGATGAGAGATTCCCGCGGTCCGTCATGAAATTTTCTGAGGAGAAGTGTTGCGTTTCCGGATGCTGTGTACACTGAACTTAAAGGCAGTGGTCACGATGAAAAACGTTATCGAAAAAACTACAAAAATCAGCTTAGATCAAAAACAGCTGAAAAACTATGAAGGTAGCGCGGTGAAAAACGGTCTAGAATTAGAGTTTCTACGGCCCAAAGAAGCTAGTTCGTGCACACGTGCACAGCGATGACGAAACAGATCGCAGTCTCATGCCGAGCAGTCAAAAATCATCGACATTCAGAGGGAGAAATAAATGCAAATTTAACGAATAAAAACAGTTGAATAATGAAAGCATCACTTCAGTCAATGTTTTTGACTAGATGTGCACATATATTCGAAGGTTCATTGATTGACATTCAATTTCAAGCTAGCTGATGTTCTTGATATAAGAGGTCATCGATGCCGATGATGTGGAGTGGGCTCGTCCACCATCAAAAGACAAGAAAGTTCAGGTTTCAAATTTGGTCCAGAACAGTGGTTTTTTCGCGATTTTTTCTTATAGGTCCTACTACTCGAGACCCAGGAAAGGATTTAGAGAGAAAAAGACGACAAGCATATTTGATCGCGACCACTGCCTTTAATCGTTTGAAACCAACCGAATAATAAAATCATACTCTTAAAAATATCAAAAGGGGTTTCAGACAGCTTCAGGAAAGAAAAAGAGTCACTAAGTTCCGAACCTTTTATGCTTGTACAAAAAGGCACACCAGCGATAGAGTCGATTTGAAGTTCCGTAGGAGTTTTCGGTTTCTACTGAGGAAGTTCGTTCGAAAACGGTGGCATTTGCAAAGCGAAAATGGGCACTATTCCATTTTCTTGGGACTCCAAAAGTAGGAAAAGATTTTTGGTCGGATTTCGTCCAATGAGGTTTTTGGATGCCGAACACGGATAGATAATAAGTTTTTTTCATGTAGGCCTGGCCTAATGATTACGATAGGCATACGGTCGTCTGGCTAAAAATAGGAAAAATTTGCCGAGTTGGTGACAAGTACTCCCCAAAGACCCCCAGGCATGATCTGAGCCAAATTTGGGCATCGGCCTAGTATGGTATATGTATCGTAACGCGGTGAAATCGTTCGCAGAACTTGAAAAACTCACAATTGAGTTGTAGCATATGGAGCTTGACCTTTTAGCTTCTGGCAATGCGCCAACAGTATGTTACGGTATTCGTTGCGGGACCACAGCCGCGCGTTGGCGACGCACCTTCAGCCTTCGCAGTGCGATTCTGCACATCACTGGATCAATTTTCATTCAGAAGGAAATAGAAATGTTTTTCTTTGATATACGATTCATCACTGACATCTATGACATTTATTTATTTATTTAGGTACGCTGTATAAGACACACGCTTAAAAAGAAAAAAACTCGAATGAATAAACATGAGCTCAGATACGCAAAAAACGCCTATGATTTCAGCAAGAGTTTGGCCATTCCCCGCTTGAATGTTATCATTGAACTGGAAGTGAGTGTGCTTTTACTGACACGAAGATACGCTGAACCCGCCCTTACTGTGAAGAATTTGCATCTAATTGTGGTTTTCGGCCTCGCAAATGATATTTTCCTCTCCCCACCTCGTGTTTTCGAGAGGACTATACTGAAGAAGTGTGAAAATTTAGCACCAGACATCCCGTTCAAAAGCTTGTGCACCATACAAATGTCAAACAATTCACGCCGTGACTCGAGGTTCGCTATGTTGAAATATTGGTTCCGAATCCTGGCATTTGGAATTTTAGAGTACAGAAACCCTCCACGCCGTATTAATATCTTTCTGGTAAAGTTGTTCTGCACCTTCTCTAGGAGAGTGATGTCTTTTTTCTTGTACGGAGAGAAGACAACCGTACCATTTTCAACAAGCGGACGAACGTAAACCTTGTACACTCTCAAAAGGACGCTACTGTCTTTTGTAGTGAGAGCCTTAAAAATTTGATAGGTACGGTTGTGAGCCCTTTTGTACAACTCAAAAAAAATGTTACAAAGGTCAAAATTTGCCTTGTAATTAGAGCTGTTGTAGAAATTTCGCTCAGAATTTACTGAAGCTCATGAGTTTCATAACTCTTAAATAGACTGTTTCATTCCAAATGAACTCATGTTTTCGGCTATCACAGGGTGGAGCGGTGGCTTTTTCGTCGAAACCTTATCACTAGTTATATTTAACCGAGGCCCACCGCTCCGCTGCTGGTGATAATCGAAATCAACAGGTCACTAGGGATGTACCAGAGCTTACAAGCTCAATATTCAATCCTCGACAGAGGACGCATAAAGCTAGAAAACTCTTCTAAAAATCCAAGTTTCAGGAATAGTTGAAGAATTGTGTCGAGATACATTAACAAGCTATCCACCGCACTTTGCATTGTTCTATTATGGTAATGATTGTATGTAGCTCCGAATCTCAGGGGAATCTACAGAAAGAAATCTGAGCGTCTTTCAGGTTCAGTACAGCAATATTGCTAAGCTAGGCTTAAAGGTGCGCCGCCGACAAGCGGATGTGGTCTCGCAGCGACTACCGTAATCCACTGCTGGCGCATTGCCAGAGGCCGTATGTACATCTCTCCCCGCACGTCCCCGTCCCTGCGAAGCCACTCTGTGATTGGTCATCAGACGAAATTGACCAATCATGGATGGCCTTCGCGGGGTAAGCCACTGCGTGTCGAACGCTGAAATTGCCCGGTACGGTAGCGGACAATCGCGTCGGGACCCACCCTGCATAAAATGCATGACGCGCGCAGAATTGTGTGATTGGGGCGCGCTTGCGCAAATCCCACATTGCGACTGGGTTTTTTTTCCGTTTTCCATGACCTTTCGGTAACAAACGGTGTACCGCCAAGATCGCAGCGTGTCCCAGTGGAAACTTGCTGGAATAAGTAATCCGTTTACTTACATTCATGCGTTTTTCGGTGTTTTTGGGGATTTAGTTGCCACAGAACTTCCTGCAGGTTAGTGTTGAGGAATCAAAAGTGGTTTTTATGAGGTTTTGGTCCAAAACGCAAAGTTTTACATTGATAGCTTATTTCCACTCCTGATGTTCCTGCTTGACGAAGGTCCATTTGTTTAATTGTCCGGAGATACCAACCACGCTGACCACAATGGAGCTATGGACGAATCCATTACTGGTCGCCCAGTTTCTCAACCTATGACAGAACCCTCGACGTGGCTGCAAAGAAGAAGAAGAAGACCAAGGTCTCAATATTATGGAGGAAATCACAGCGAGCCCGGTATTGGGAACTGGAAGCGACGACACCTACTTGGTACAGGCTATAAAACGGCGGAATTCCCTTGTTTCCTACGCGTGCTGGTGTGGAGCGGAGGTTAGAGACACGGAGAGAGCGTAGGGTAGATGGAGGCCGAGGCGTGGCGCGCGCCGCTCGCGCCTTGAGTGATGTGAATTTAGACGTTCTATAGAGGGTACATAATTCTGAAAGATGAAAACGAAGTGCCTATTCTCCCCATTATAGAAAAGAAGAAAAAAAATACCATCCTTGTGAGTGGTCGAAGCTATCAACTCATTGAAATTTGCGACGTGAGCAACAATACTTATTGCAGAATATTCTTGCTTCCAGCTGACGTTTGGGAGAGATGAGCGCGACATGCAGAAAAACTTGCATTTGTACTGGAATGTTCGGCAGCGCATTGATTTTGATAACTACAGATTGTGAAAAGTGGTTCAAACAGGTTGTCCACTCTAAAAACAACGATATTATCGCAACAGTCCAAATCTTTAGTATCATCATCACTAACAATGACTTTTCATCCAGCTTTGCAATAGATGGCATGCCAAGCATTATCAATTTGGCATCAGCGTGCCCTAATCGCACAATTCTGCGCGGGTCATGCATTTGTATGCGGAGTTGGTCCCGACGCGATTGCCCGCTACCGTACCGGGGAATTTCAGCGTTCGACACGCAGTGGCTTACCTTCACGGGGGCCCCAGGAGCCTAACGGTCAAGCTCCATAAGCTAGAAGGCACCAAAAAATGTTGTGCAGCATGGAACTGGGCCCCAAGAATGAAGTTTTGAAGCGTGAATTTAACCTTCTGGTTCAATCAATGTCTCCCGTCAAAATAAATCTTCCTGCTAGGCCACATATGGTCGATCACTGGTCGGGAGAGCGCCGCGTCGAACACATGTGGCACGCACGCAAGCGAGAAGGTAATGATCCTATCACTACCTCCTCGCTTGCGTGCGTGCCCCATGTGTTCGACGCGGCGATCTCTCGAGCAGTGATCGACGATATAATGTTAAAGGTCACTTGACCCTGTCTGCAATGCACAAACCTGATAGGTAGACCAGCGGGATGAGACCATTTGCTTCTTTGTGCCGCGAAAACAGATTTGCAAATCCGGAAGTTTGTCCCATCTGTAAATAATGATGTTTTACGAAGAAATGAAATCGAGCGGGAAGAATGAGTGTGTGCAATTTTCAAATTAAATGTGTGCCGTCGAATCAGTTGTGTTTTCCGCAACAGTCGTGATAGAAATTTCATTTTACGCCAAAGTCAACTGTCAACATTTTGGCGATGGGGTAGAGTTTGGTGCGTTCATTGCTTGGTTTTGAAACTACTTGGACATGGTTTTTTTCTGCCTCTTGGGAGGGCACATGTGAATGAATCGATAGGAGGACGCGCACGCGACGTGGCCGCCTACGCAGTTTTTCGTCACCTGCGTTTGGAACTTACGACATTCTGCGACTATTCAACATGTGGGGCATGTCTACTGGCGATTCATCAATATATAACAGTCATTCCTTACTACTAGATATTCCGATTAAAGCGAAACAGAAGCGGCGAAATCGTTCCCGACTCCCCAAAAGAGCGGCATCCAGAAGCAGTAGTGGCAATCCACCGTTAGCCACATGGTGTACGGGTCGTTCTCGTTCTGCAAAGAGGAAGTACTGTGCTTATGTTGAATTTTTTTGTTAATTGAAATATAGATTTTTCAAAATCTTTGTTTTTTATCTATTTTTCCTTTGCAGCTATGGCCGGCGTTCTGTACTAGCCGTATCGAAAATTAGTGGACCCCAGAATCGGTCGTCTGATTCGAATCTGGTGTACAACGCGAAAAGTGATGACGGTGATTTAACAAATTTGATAGCTAGTCTGATTGATTGTTTGAAATTTGTAATTTTTTTTCAGGCCATGACTTGATGCTCCAACCTGGTGGTCCACCTTTGGGTCCCACATATGAGGGAGGTCGACATGCTGTCTACGGCGACGATTTTGTAGATGCGGCGAGGCGGTAGGTGTGCATAGTTTCTTTCAAATGGGGGGAGCCGCGTAACGTATGCGGCGCGTGCTACAGTGTTGGAGGGGGTCTTATAGTCAGTGAATGTGCTCATTTGCTCGAGCGATGATGTTCAAGAGAGTTGATATACTGTGCTTATCTGGGTCAAATTACGGTCCGCAATTGCGTCTCGACACGCTTTGCGGCCGCACGCGCTCGAGTCAATCGAGTTTCCAGCTCGAAAGCCGACTCGATATGGCTTTTTATACAGTTTTCTTCAATTTTGTTCAGTTTCCAGTTTCTAAAACCCACCTAGAGTCAACAGATCAGCAGCTGCGGCGATGGAAACTCTTCCGACTCGAAAGCGCGCGGCCGCAAAGCGTGTCGAGACGCAATTGCGGACCGGAATTTCATCCAGATAAGCACAGTATATCTTGTTTCATTCGGTCATTGAGTCGCGGTGAGCACGAAATCAGTCGATCGATAACCATTGTACCCATTCTACCCGTATGCGGCGACGATTCCTTCATAGCTGCGTTCCGACTTACTGATACAATGGGACAGACTCTGCTTTAATATGAACTGGAAACTATTCGAACCTTTGAATGTTCTCAATAAATTGCTAATTTTTCGAGAATCCTCTCTCGATTTTTTCTGTTTGCTTGACCGATAAACCGTTTTCCTAATTTTTGAGAGAACAGTTTTGTCGATTCTGGAAAAGTTCGAAACTCAAAAAAAAATTCGAAAACTCTGAATGTCCATAGTCGAATCATTCACTCATTTAGGAGTTTTTTTTTTCGAATTTGCTACGACGGGAGAGCGCGGCACACCGTATGCCGAGGCTGCTATGATTGGCAAACGGCGAGAAGGCGGGCGCACAAGACCTGTCCCAGCAAGAGGTCCGAATTAGATCCAAAAATTCCTACGACATTCCTCCCCCCCCCCCTCCCGAGATCAAAGGTGGCTTTAGCTTTCTTGGAAAAATCGCTTTCCTAAGTTTAGCTTACCACTTGGTTTGGAGTACATTCCCTTTTCTCCAAAAATTTGACTACCCCCCTATTTCTTTTTTTTTTTTCAGAAGTTTTTCAAATTTTAACGACCTCTGGTTGCGCCAATTTCGCCAACACGGGTTCAAATCCCTCCCCCGCCCTCCCCAAATAAAAGGACATTCCTTCGAACCTATGGAGCTGAGTTGCTCCGCAAGCGACCTGGCGCGCGGCAAAACGAGGGACTATTGATCGAACGATTCCGCTCCCAATAACAGCGATGCGACTTTGTAACTGAATGACATGTTGTAGGATATTCAGAAACCTTTTCTAAAAAAATGACCGGGTGGAATTTTTCACCCTGCCGTAGTTATCGGTTTCAGGCGAAATCTCCAATGATGCGCTCGACATCGCTTTGTGTTTTCGTTTTTTGGCGGAGCTGAAAAAAATCGATTGTTGTGAAAAAAAGAGCATTCTTCAAATTCAAGCCTCATTTCGAAAAAAAAAATCGAGAAGAGGAGAAATGATTCAGAGAATTTTAGGACAAGAAGAACTCGCCATAGTCGGCCGAATAGTGGAGCGAGAGATCGAGTAGGTGTTCCCGGCGAACAGCTGCCGTATGACGCGAGAGGCTTCCATGCTCTTCCGCCGTCCGGATATGGGTATGCCATGCGATGCGTCGATCGATAATTGTGGTGAAGCCAATAGCGCAAGTGGTGGTCATCAGTTTTATCGATTGGTCTCGGTACTTCCCACTTCTGTAGCAGATCCTGAATCCATTTTTATTCAGAAGTCATCCATCAGGTCGGCGTTCCGTTCACGGCCCAAGTCATCCGCAGGAGTACAGTGTTCATCAGTCTCATATGTATAAGGAGCGTCGTCGGCCACAGTCATCGTTTGATCCTCGAGCGATGGAAAAGTGGGTTTTGAAGAGATTTACGCAATCGCGGCGTTGAACTGTATCTTAAGAAGTTTGCGGTCAACAGTCGCTTCCATCGCTCTGTATCGTCAGTGTCATTCTGTTTGGAAGCCGTGACGCAGATATGAGGCACACGTGAGCGAGTCGGGTAATGATAATTTCCCGAAATGCGCTCAGTAGGCGGAGTATCGATGTTTCCCCTCCTCCAAAAACCTTATTTTCGGAAAAGTATCGGTTTATTTCCCTGGATGCTTGTGGAGCAGTGCCAAGAGGCGCCATTGTTACGCACACGGTCGAGTAACCGATTCTCTCCCGAAGCTAACCAAATTTTGTATCCCTTCAGGGTCGGGAGATAGGTATCAGACTTGAGTGGGAGGATGAGAACACTGACTTGAACATCGACTGGCCACCGCAAGACATTTTATCGCAAGACGCCTCTACGATTCTTAGTGAAAGTCGAAGGTGTGGCTCTGCCCCAGAGGGATTGACATGCCCTGAGAACTCTATTCTTTTGTTTTGTTCATACTCCTGAATGGGTGCAATTTTCGAAAAAGGTTGGAAATGATATTTCCGTCGCAAATTCTTGAATATTCGACTTATTCGAGTCGAGTTATTGGTCCGATCTCGAGTCAGGGGAGAAGTTTCTCGAATGTGTTTGTCCATCATAAAAAATGAGCTGAAAATTTTCGTAAATTGTTTTGTTATGCCGGGTTTGTACTTCTATCGCGAAGCGGCGCAATGTCATGTATTGGATAAAGATTGACGTGCGACGCAGTATTGATCGATAGACACCACAGTCAGCTCAGCGCGTCGCGCCGCGATTGAACTGCGAAGCCATCGTTAGAGGGCCGCATTCGAAGAATACGCATTTGTTCAGAATATTGTAAAGTGTTGAAAAATTGGATCATTCGCGATTTTTGTAATTCGAATGTATGAATGAGTCGAGAAATCGCTTTTGGGGTTTCTGATTGGGTGCTTTTTTCTACGAGTTTCTTTGAGATTACAGAAAGCGGGGAGCGCATGAAATAGCGATTCAGGCTTTCTCAGTGAGAGAACGTGGAGTTATGGTTTCCCTATTGTATTTAGTCTGACGCGTGGACCGGGCGGCTGGCCGTGCGGTGTTGGCGGCATCACCGGCCAACGGGGTTTCGTTCGCGCGCGGCGGCTGACCGTCGCAGCCCCGTCCATTAAGCTTACTAAATTTATTAAGTGAACTCGACGTCCGCCTCCTCCTGTGGTCGAATATTCAAAAAAATCTAAGTTAACGTAATTTTTTCGAGAGAAAGAAATTTTGTACATTTTTTTGTACTCAACGATACGCTTACTGCTGGGTTTCAGTGAGTCTCATTTTAACTTTATTAAAATCATTCTCCAGGTTATAGGATTTCCGTAAAATATTCCACTGCAACTCCCCTACTAATTTCTTATTTTTGAAGGTTTTTGAAACATTTTATGTCCCCACCGTTGCCCCGCGGAACGGTAATGGCCCGACCTTGTTTCTCTGTCTGCGATGAAAAAATTGATTTTATGGACTATTTTCAAACTCTATGACTTTTCAAACCGGATGTGTTAAGGTTTCAACGAGCTGGAGGGCGTTATGCTCAGTATGATGTGTATGATGATGCTAGGAGCAGTGTTTCGGAGGAGTCTGATTCAGAAAACGGCGAACAGGGAGACAGCGAAGAGGAGATGAGGAGGTATACGGGAAAGGTACATTTGCGAAGTTCCTTAAAGAAGATTTAGGATTAAAAGTACTTTTGATGGCTGTGGATTTCAGGGACTTCTTGGGGTTGGTCCTTCAGACACGCTCAATTCGCTAGCTGTCGGCGAAGAAATGTATTATTTTGGTGCTATCCATCTTGATCAGGTACTGGCTGATGTTGTCTTTATCTTTCATTTTAAATTTAATTAATTGTAGCCCGTGCTGGTCGCGGCGCGTCTGTCTTTTCCTTGCGAATTCGATATTATTGATTTGTGATTTTCAGGCGCGTGTTCGCTCAATTCTGCTCAATTTGCCGCCGCCTCCGGAATATGTCCGGTTGCCAGCGATTGAGAAGGCTGCGTACCTCTTCTATGTGGCTGTATACAGGAGGCAGTATAACGACATCATGGATTTTCATCGGAAGTTTAATCGCGAGTACTTCAAGTACATGTGTGATGGCGATACGGACAATGTTGCACTGTGGAAGGTGAGAATTTCAGCGAACATAACGTGACGCCAATCAAAAAACCACGCACAGATCTGCAAGACGTCGTTTATAGTCCCGCTTCCGAGTGATGCGGCGAAACGCCACCGTATAGTATCGATCAAGCGGTGCGGGGCGATCGATACTGTTCGGTTGCACAGCGACTTACCACCCGTTTAGAGCTGTAGTCATTCTTCTCCTCGATTTACTGATTTTCAGATATGCAAGTCGATGCAGGAGGAGTACCATTCGAAGAAGTTGGCTGAGTCTCAGAAGGCGTACGAAGCTAGTCAGCGTCAGCTGTTTAGCGATGATCGTGATAGTATCGATGGGTTGGTTTCAAATATTACTTTCTGCACGTTTTTTCTTACTCAACAAATTGCTAGTTGACGTGCAGTCCTTTTCTGTAAATGGCTCTTGGGCAGCGCAGAATAAGGTGTTGCGTCGCGTGCGTCGAACAAGTTTAATACGGTAGTAATTGAGAATTTTCCTCTTACCAGGAGACCTCGCTAGGCCATCCCCACCATTTCAAAGATGATGAATGATCTCTGCTCAGACATTAGGTGTGGACTGACCGCTGGCAATCAAGGCCTCTCCGTGCGGTACGCCGGCAAGTTGCGGGCGGATCGCTGCTCATCGTGACCTCGGTGGGCGGATCGCTGCCTCTCGTCTCAGCGTGCGGATCGCTGCGTTTTGGCGGGCGGATAGCGGGTTCTGGGAAAGTTGATCACGCTAGCGGGCGGATCGCCGGCAAGCTCTGAAGCGGCGATCTGCAAACAACCTACCAGAGATCCACCCGCAAGGGCTTTTGTACCCAGCGATTCGCCCGCTGAGCTATGAGATGCACCGATCCGCCCGCAACCTGCCAGCGATCCGCCCGCCAGGGCTTTGTTAGCCAGCGATCCGCCCGCCACTGCTTTGATAGCCAGCGATCCGCCCGCTCAAATTTCACACGGTGAAACTTGTCAATCATTGACGAGTTCTTTTTTGTTATCAGTATCATGCTCGGAGTAAACAAACCGAAGGGTATAAAAGAAGCTCCATCGCACTGAATGCTCATTCGGCATTTCGAGGCCGATCTTGGAAGGTGACTTCAAGTCACCTTTGAAGGATCACTCAGAAGCCGAAAAATAATTTTTGGCAGCTGAGGGGATGGTCCCCATGGCTAGGGGGGGTCCCGCACACGGAGACCGTTGTGAGAACTACTGGAAACCAACATGTGTCATTGAGGGCTGATCGCTGGCTAATGGCGGGCGGCTCGTTGGCTAGTGGCGCGCGGATCGCTGGCTAGTGGCGGGCGGATCGCTGGCTCTTGCCGGGCGGATCACTGGCTACTGCCGGGCGGATCACTGGCTACTGCCGGGCGGATCGCTGGCTACTGGCGGGAGGATCGTCGCTGACTACTGCTGGGCGGATTGCTGGCTACTGGCGGGCGGATGGCGGGGGGGATGTCGATCCGCCCCCCAAAAGCCAGCGATCCGCGCATCTACTGTCTGAGTGGTCAATTCTGGCTCGCTGTACCGAATCTGACATCGGATTTCGCTGCGGACACCGCTGCACGAAATTATAGGCGTTTTTGAAGCTTTGCGAGAAGGCCAATTTTTAGGGTGTTTGAAAAGAATTCGGATTCTACTCAGAACTTTCAACTGGGGGTTATTCAGGGCACTGAACGCAAGTTTGGGGTCTGTTTGTCGCTGGACTTGGGGTCACTGTAGGTTACGGTAGCCATGATGTTTTTTTTACTACCGTTACCTGCCTTAATATTTCGAAAATTGGACCTAAGATTCGTGTTCGGCGTCTCAAATAAAACAGAGAAAATTTGAGCCAAATGTGAGGCTTTGACCAAGGTACCGTATACCCATCGCAACCTGCCGTAAACTATCTAAAATCAATAAACGGATTGCAGATGCGTGTTTAGCACGGGAATGATCTTCCAGAGCAACAATTCGAGCCATATCTATCGCACCACTCCGGAAATCGTCAAAAATCGCGATTTGCCATCAAATTTTACCCCGCTGGGAAGCTTAGAACGAATCAAGTCGAAAAGTACGAAAAATCGACAACTAAGCTCAATATTCGTGATCGCCCTAGATAACCCACCTGGAAGGATTTTGAGTGAAATCTGGAACATTTTTTGAAACGCTTCCAGAGGTATGAATATACGCCCAACCGAAAATCCTTACAATTCCAATACGCTATCAGTTTGTGCAGGGCTGGGATTTATGAAAGGCAAACCACGGTTACGGCTGGGCTAGCGGAGGAAACCGGCATTCACAAAAAATTCGGTTTGGTGACGGCTGGGCTACGATTGGGCTACGTGTAACTGCACGTCGGAGCTGCGGTTAGCCGCCGTTAGCAACGGTTTTGCGGCTTAGTCGTTGAATTGATAGTGTGTTGTATTAGTTCACAACACTGAGGCTCGAGGAAATACCGATCTGGTTAATCGCAAACGAGGGTTTTCTCAGGTTATCTGAATAAAATAAAGTTCCATTTTGTTGATATGGACCATGAGCAAAATTTATTTCAGAACTTTTGCGAATACTTATAAAAACTTGATATCTTAGAGGCAAACTAAAAATACATGAATGCCGCTCGTTACTGACTGCCACATTATAAACCCGCTAGCCATAACGTGTTCCTCTCGATAACATCGAAAATTCTCAGAATCATCAAGCTCATGTGTAAGTTTTGTGTATGTTGCCCATGACTAACGAAAATCTCTATGCCTGTCCTCCCTGCTCTCGCTCTCTTATTTATTTTATCGCACATTGTTGCTCTTTTTGTGTCCATTTTTTGTTTCTAATTCTTGTCTTCCGTGCGCTGAACATTTTCCGGAAAAAAACACAAAAAATTACAAAAACTCATCGAGAGGACGAAGATGATTCCTGCAGCAACACATAAGCCATGTGAAACACACAAAAAATAGACGGGCGTTTCGAAAAAAAAACAAGTTGAAAAGGCTTGCAATGCGAGAAAAAAGCTAAATTGGGGGTTCAACTTTCACCAGCAGGTTTGCGGCTCATCGTGAGCAAACAGAACCACTTTATGTACTTTTAAGAAACCAAAAAGGATCTGTTGAAAAAAAAAAGAAAAAACGGAAATTTAAAAAACGGAAAAAAAACATCTCCATGTTGAGGAAAATCCCTTTAATGCCTGCAATCCATTGAAGAAGTTAAAGCACAAGGGAGACAAAAATACGAATTTAAAAAGCAAGCGAAATTTGCAATAATATGCGATAAAAACAGTGACGGGAATCGAGTGGCAAGTATTTACGTGGCCGCAGAATGGTTAGCCACCCAACCGCGGTGGGGCGGTAGTGAATGCTGGTTCGCGGTTTGGCTACCGCTGGGGTTGCTGCCCTAACCAAACCCAAACCTAGCCGGCTGCGTTCATGAATCCCAGCCCAGAGTTTGGAGAATGTGTCTTCACCCAAAATCTGCTCAGTGGAATAGTTTTGGGAGCTGAATACAATTTTGAGGTCCGTTTTACATTTCCAAACACTAATGCGCGTTTTTGATAGAATAAAGGCCCCCAACAAACAATTAGCGGCTTCTAGCCTTCCAGGAAATTTGTAAGTCATGGATCCCCGGCTTATTCTTTTGAAAATTAAGAACCCGACTTAGAATTCAAGCTCATTAAGTCAAATAATCCTGCATTGAACTTTTTAGCCAAATTCATCCGAAAACTACAAACGTCACCACGTTCAGCTCAGCTGCAGGAAATACGAACTTTGACAGGCTATTACTTTTTTCGCAGATTTCCGGAACAAAATCCGAGATTAGATTTGAAGAGAGCGTGCTAGTGTTGACTAGAAAACATTCATCAGCTTTCGATATTATCCAGGGAAAGTCTCTCAGCCGGGCAGATTCCGGTCCGATAGCTGTCGATCGCGGACGGGTGTTTTCCGGCCCGCCAATGGTACTCGGTCCTCCCGACGCTACTATTTTGTAGTGGGCGGATATTCTGGCTCTACGAGATTGTTTATCTCATCCAGGCAGTAACATGGGTGGAAAAAGGATTATTGGTGTGTTAAAAGTCGCAGTTTGACCGCCATCGGTCCAAGATGAGCGTGGCGTAGAGACGCTGCCGAGCTGATCTCCGCACGGCGTTCTGCAATATTGGAAAGCTTCAAAAATGAGCATAGAAAATTCGTTTCGGCTGAGAGAAGCACTCAAAACGGAGGGAGGATGGCCGACGAAAAACTGCCGGGCATCCGCATGCCGTTTTGAGTGTTTCCAGCGATTGTTCCGGCACGCAAATCACTGCCCGCTGTCTAACCGCGATTGCAGGGGCAGCCCATGGCTTGATCAACGATGTTACATCGGTTGGGCGATTTGGTATTAACCGCTGTCCGCCCGACATAAGCCCGCGATCCGCCCGGAGAGGTTGTGCACATCTTTGATCCATGCGGCATCAATGCCTGCTTCTCAAATCGTGAACATGATTTGCAGTAGCCTCAATAAATGGTTAAGGCTGCAAATAGTCGCTGAGCTCGCAAGATTCACGCGGCGCGGACACGCGACGCGCAATCCTGGTGCCGCTGCCATGGAACTGTTTAAGAAAAAGGAACTGCATATACAAATCTGGCGTCAAGTATAATGATTAAGCAAGGAGGGCGATTTTGTTCCCCTTGGGGATAAGCCACGACATCTGATTTTGAGAACAAATTCTGCTCCGCATTTGTGAGTTTTAGTCGAGTAATGCCAGTTTTGGGGTCATTAGGGTAGGATTTATATGCGGTACTGCACATATGTTGGTAGTGATGTTGTAGTATAGTTTACGGAAAAATGTAGAAGTGCAGTAAGGCCGGGTTCATGCTTCCCGCGGCGCGAGACCGCGGCAGCTTTTATCTAGCATATCGATTTTCGGTTGATATGTTAATGCCTCGTCGGTCACGGAAAGTATGAACGCGGCCTGTGCTCGTGTAAATCCCGCTCTGGGTTTCTGATTGCCGTCTGACCTTCTGTGCTTGCTGACTGAAGTTTGATCTATACATTGGGCGTGTTGGGTTTTCTCTATGTGTTAGCGTAAGTAATTTCACTAATTAATGTTTTATGCTTGCAGCTTGAGTGAAAGAGCGAGCATGGATGAGAATAATGACGATAGAACGTCGGATATTATGAGCGTGGACTCAAGTCAGCGAGGTGAGTATAGCCATGCATTTCAGAGAGGTGGCAACCTGGAACTGTGCTTTGCGAGGGGAGATTATTGTTTTCTATCTTTGGGGGGATTATTGTTTTCTATCTTTTGCAAATCTTTTTTTATCCCAATCACAAACGTCAGCGTTATAATGCGTTCAGAAAATTACCATGTTTTGGGCGCGTGTGGCGTAATTGCGGGAGGCGCTGCCTTTGCTGCAAGAGGTCGGGTTTGATCCTCGTCCATGTACAACCAAGCCTTTATAGCCTTGGGATCAGTAGATTGGTGCCAGATTCATGTGAGGAGATCAAAGCACTGACCTGGAAGTTGGCTGACCTCCGCAAGGCATTGTGTTGGCCCGAAGTACATTCAAGGTTCTATGGTTACGAAGTCAAATGCGCGGCGCATCTGGGGATTAATGACGCCGAGTCTTTAGCTTGTTATTGTATCAGTTATAAATTGCTATTTAGGGGCTCAAGATTTTTTGAATGATTAAGTTTTTCAAATCCGGCTTTCGTTGAAATTCGGGAATAAGTGAATTTTTTTCCGAAATTGTTCCGTTCGAAGATTCCGATTGAACGATTTTTCCGACTGGTGCGGATCAATACTTTTCAAGCACTGTGCTTATCTGGGCCAGATTCCGGTCCGCAATTGCGTCTCGACACGCTTTGCGGCCGCGCGCTTTCTGTTGGGAAGAATTTCCAGCGCCGCAGCCGCCGACCTGTTGACTCTAGGTGGGTTTTAGCAACTGAAAAGTAAACAAAGTTGGAGAATACTGTATAAAAAACCATATCGGGTCGGCTTTGGCGGTGAAAACTCGACTGACTCGAGCGCGTGCGGCCGCAAAGCCCGTCGAGACGCAATTGCGGACCGGAATTAGGCCCAGAGAGGCGCAGTAAATTAGTGCAGTAGGATAAATTCTCTATTTGATGCGAATGAATAGATGATGAGTTATTTAATGGAAATATACAAATTTTCATTCTTCAAAAAATTATCATAGATTTTTTTCGATAGAAATATTTTCGAGCTTGGAAATAATTGTATTTTTTTTGCTATCGCTATAAAGTTTTCGAAAAACAATTTGAAAATGGCCGTTCATTTCGAAAACTTGTTACTTTATTCCTCCAAATGAATCAATTATAAGAAAATGTGAAATCTGAAAGACTCGAAGTCTCAGATAAAGGATATATTCGAATGAGGAGGTAATTCGAAATCTTGATTGAATTGAGTCAACGATAGAAACAAATTTTGAAAAAAAATCTATCAATTTGGTTTCAAGAATGAACCATTTCCTACAAAAACCTAATTTATTTGAGTTCTAAGATAAACGTGATATCTGGAAAGAAGCTAATGAGTAAGAATCTAAGATCCAAGAAATATTTATTAAGGCGCTCATGTGAAAGTTCCAAGTAAATCGAATATTCGAAAAACCGAATTCCACATATTAAACCGGCTATCAGAAATTTTATTATTTTATATTCCTTCAGAAGTGCACGAATAATGAGAAATTTTGAGTGCGAGAAATACATATCCGTGAAAACGAGTGATTTTAATGTCCGAATGAAACAAATCTTTGAAAAATCAATGATCTTGAGTCTAATAATATCATTTATCAGTCAAATATGACGAAGTCTATTTTTTTAATTCACGAAGAGAGGAACTGTTTGAAAAGGAAGTGAGTGATTGGAATTTTGAAATCGGGAAAGAAATTTTCGATGGCATTATTGTTTAAAGTACAGTCCACGGCAACTAAAAAGACGGTTGTAGTGTCGGTGTAGGCGAGGAAGGCAAGTCTTTATTGACGAAGCAGGAATAGAAGGATGAACATCACTCATGGAAAATGACATTATATATTCAGACATGCTGGAGTTTCTAACGCGCACTGAACCGACCCATCTCGACCTGTGCGGGGCAAACGGCAGAGTTCCCGCAAGGCCATTCCGGTCTGCGTTCAGCGCCTGCCAAACCTCGGATTCCGCCGTTTGGCTGGCGATGACGTCAATGCTGCAGGGAGGCTCGTTGTTGCGTTTGTACACGATTTAACAGGGAATGATCATGTTTGTTCTGCCAAATCACGTTATAGATCACTCCACAATTTACCAGGCCCATATCAGCAGCAGAGCACGTATATAAGGGGCCTCATCCCAGAGAGAGCGCAGTCGGCCTTCTGGGGCCGCTCCTGGAAAGTGGCTACGAGTCACTCTCTGGACGATTTTTGACCGCTGAGGGGTCTCCCCCACGTTTCTCAGCGGGGAGCGCTCTCTCGCGGTCAACCATGTATGTTTCTTTATTGCAAAATAAAGCGATTGATTGAAACCGTGGCGTGGATGATGTCCCTGTCGCGGACCGCGGTGGGGGTGACTTCCTCACGCGGGCTGTGGCATGGACCGTGTCCTTGTTGGGGGAGACCCGCTCCTATTGAAATGATGGGACGCCGCCCCTTAGCGCCACGTGCTTCTATAAAAGGACGACGACCTCTTTTGCCGTTGTCAATCTAATATAGCATGGTCGAAACCTGCAAACGGCAGTGAATCGCCGGATATAGCGGGGCAAACGGCGGATATGGGGCACCCGCTTTGCCCATTTTTTCGTTTCTAACGGGAGCGGTTCAGATTATGACCCGCGTTTGCTTACAAACCCCACAACGCCTGAGTAGGCAGCCGAGGTCGCCTGTAATTGACATGTAGTATCTTGACCCTATCAGAATCTCTCGATCATATCACTGAATGCTTCGCTTCCAACAGCTGTGGTGCGATTACGTATTTTCACGCAGCTTACTGTAGGTATGGCTGGCTCGGTTCTAAGTATGTCACTAGACTTTATATGTAATTGTATTGTGTGTTTGGTGTCGAAACCTGTCGTTTTTGAACTTTTAAGTTGCTGATTTCTCCGAAATTCCGCAAAAATTATGTTTGTTGTCGACTATGGGAGGACGCTTGGAAAGCGCTCCAGTCGACGGCAAAGTTTTAATTTTTCGTCAGTTTTCCACAGAAAATCAGCGGAAACGTTCAAAACGGTAAGTACATATAAAAAATACATATAAATACATATAAAAAATACACAAATACATATAAAGTCGTTGCTGTATATTCGCGCAAGGATAACATGAAGACATGAAAAAACAAAAAAACAACCCATTTCAGCAAAAAAGTCATCGGCTGTTTTCTCTTATCAATTAATGGCGAACCACCTTTTTCCGTTCTCTAAGATTGTATCCTAATGAATTTTTGAATAAAAAAACTGATTTTATTCTTAATCGGATTGGGACGGCTGTGGAAACGTGCTATTATTAACAGAGGGTAGGGTTACTTCAATTTTTTTGAAATTGTAGGTATTTTTATACCGAATGAGTGCTTTCCGCATATCGCTATTCGTTTATACTCCCGCCGCCTAGCGGCGCAGCACAGCCTCCGGTTGATATCGTTCTAGAACTAATGAATTGATTTTTCTTTCAGTCATTAACTCGTGTTTTTTAGCTCCGCTGAAATTCCGTGTTCCACATGCATTCGTGTCATTCGGTGTTGGAGGGAAGATTGTCACGGTTCATCCGGATCTGTCGGTGTCGGTAGTGCAGATCGATGATATCAAATCGGTTGTCACGGATCCGTATTCTACCCGCCTCGTCGACAGTGTTCAATCGTTCAAAGGTAAGGATCTTGGCCGAAACTGAAGCAGTGCACCTCTGTGGGTGTGAAGTCTAGCCCCAATAGCAGTCGACCCAGAATTGTTCGTCAGTTCGGTGTATTTCACCGAAGACATAGACACACGGAGACGCAGACAGTGAGAAGGCTTAGTCTGCGCGCGGCTCGTTTAGGCTAAGGAGTTTTTCACACTTCTGCTGCGGAGCGGAGCGGCGAAGTACGTTTCCAGAATATTGATCGTGCCACGCCGCGTGATCAATATCATAGGATTTCACTTCTCCGCGCTGCTCCGCTGCGGAAGTATGAATCACACCCAAGGAAATGCTGACTGCGTGAGAATGCATGGAGCAGACTCAAAATTTTGCGTCAACTATAGTCTGTCCATCTCGAGCTGAAAATTTCCAGGTCCGCTTTTGGCTGAAACGCCCACGCATTCCGTGCGACTTTACATAGAGCGACAAATCAGGAGGATTCGGCATAGTGAAGTGGCGGCAGAAAATCCTCATGATAGCGACGTCATCGATTGCCTCCTTGTGTGGCAACTGCTCGGAGTTCTGGTGCAACAGCAAGGGGTAATTTTTGCTAGGATTATACTTCGCCGCTGCACCGAGTTGCTATCCGTGTTTTCAGCGAGTAACTGGCCCAGATTTGGCACGTCTTCTGGTCGATGTAGCGTCTTTCACAACAAGATCCTCTTCAATGACACATCAGCCGCAGAGTAACACACGGGATAGGACTGCGACGCCGTCAGATAGCACTACGACCGCCATGGCACCTGTAAAGAATCAGGCCGCCATAGACACGCGATCATATGATCGATTCACTGAATTGCTGCTGGGAGGTCATATTGTGGTGGGTCAAGTTCATGTATCTTTTCATGAGGTCTGGGCGCGCCTATCCTCTGCTCCAGGCGCTGCGCAGGGCGTGGAATGGCTGTGTAGCTCAGTGCGTGCTCGCGCTAGCGCAGTATACCAACCGTACATCGCCTTCTAGTTGGCTGCGTCGCGTGGTTGGGCCGCTGCGCTTGCGCTCGAGCACGCTTTTATTCAGGATTTGTGGACGCTCTGCGCCGCGCTGGTAAGCGTAGAGTATGTGTGCGAAACACAGCAGTGTGAGTCATTATATCAGGTGTATTCCATTTTCATCTTCCCAGGAGGCGATCGATAGCGCGCTGCGGGACGGCTTATATGCGGATGCGATGATACTGGCTAGGCGACTTTTGGCGCAGGATTCGTGTAAGATTGCCGAAATTGAGGAACGCTTCCTTGCTACTCGCCCGCAATGTAATCCTGTGGTGACGCTGGTCTCGGTGTGCAGTAGAAAGCTGGTGCCGATTCTGGTGAGTATCTGTTCGTTCAGATGATTCAGTCGTTTAAATTCGCGAAAATCTTTGTTGTTTACAGATGAATCCGACTGGAAACGATTCTGGTAGTTGGCGTATGCATGTCGCTATAGTGCTTGCGAATTTGCGGTCAGCTGAGGCCATGGAGACGGTGAGTTTCTTTTTTCTGATTGAGTCGAAAGTGTCCGTGGCACGCTCGTCACGCGACGCAAGTCTGATTATGCTAGGGCGTTGCTAAGACGCGCGGAGCACTTGTCACCTGGTACCCTGATGTGAGACACAGAGTAAAGTCCTTACCCTTTGCCGGAAGCTAGCCCTCGTTATTGTGTCTGGAAACGGTGCGGGAGGTGGGCTTCCGACTCGGAGAAGATGGTTCCAGAACATTCAATGAAACTCATGGGAGCCTAAAGTCGTCCCGAATGATAACTGTCCGCCCAAGCGTTTGGCGTGCGTGTTATGCGGCCGCTGCAAAGGCAGGTTTTGTACTTGTGAATCGATTAGCAGGAGTATTAGACGAATGCTGTATGATATCCCAGTCTGCTGCTCACAGTCGTAGAAAAGTCCATTCGACAAAATGGTTACGTGACATCCGTTCAGCACGCACCCTGACCGCGAGGGCGGACAGTCTCATTCAGACAGAAGGGCACTGCGTAAAGGGCATAAATTCTCCCGATCCAAGAGCAATGAGTCACGTTCCTGTTTCGCTCACAGTAAAAGAGGATGCCGCAGTCCCGACCGACCTGGGGAAGACCGCACCTACAACCGATCTGGAGGTGCTGCAGTCTTTATCGACCCGGAAGGGAGAAGACTGCACTTTGTCGACTCGGGGAAAAAGTCACACTCCTGGTTTATCTGTAGGGAAGGAAGGAGGCCACTCTTCTCCTCCTCCTTATCGTGGAGAGGCGCCTTACACCCAATCGACCTGAAGGGTGCCGCAGTCCCGATCGGTTTCGCAGGGGACTGCCCTCCCCGGCGACTTCAGGAAGGTGGGCCAAACTCCCAGTTGAAGTGGGGGGGGGGGAGGCGAGCTGGCTATAAGCCCTTCCAGACCATTGATCTCTTCTTCTTCTTCTTCTGCAGCCTCAAAGTGGTTTTCGTCATAGGTTGAGGAACTGGGCGGCCTTCAAAGGATTCGTCCAAAGGTCCATTGTTGTTAAGGAGGTAGGTCTTTTCGGGCACATGAACAAGTGCGCCGTGTCGTGTCCGGGAGCACCACAGTCCGGGCATGCGTCTGGTCGGCTGCTGTCGATCTTGTTAACGTAGGACATGAGCAGAATAGAATGACCACAGCGCAGCGATGCAAGAGCACATCTGGCTCGTCTGCCGAGTTGAGACTCGGACTCGCAAACCCGAGGCGGCACCGTTTCCAAGATAGGGTTCACAGCAGCCTTTGCTAGATATCCTCGAACAAACTGGGTGTGCTCCTCACGCAGAAGACGAAGCCTTTCCATGTTGGAGTCGGCCCATCTCTGTACATCAACTTTACGAGGAGCATCGGCGAACGGCGTCCTAATCGACCTCTCTCTTATGGGCTTCATGATTGTCTTTGACGGATGATTCGGCTGCCTCAGAACATTAAAGGCATCGTACACGATGAAAACCATATTTGGGTTTTTGATGTTTTCGTGTTGTACTTTCCCTATAGTGACTAACGGTAGCAAAACGCCCCCTCAAAAACGTCAAGTTTTTGAGAAAAACCCATTTTTAGAAAGTTCATAGCAAATTTGAATTTCGCGCCGGCATCAACTTGGGATAGTTGCGCAGAGAATGCAAGGAACAGTTTTACTCTTCGTTCCTTGGCGCAGCGTTGGAAGCAATTCACCAAGGATGCCGCTCAACTACGACTTCAGCGAAATTAAAATGGGCTACCCACCTGCTGCGTCCAGTGCTGCCGGCTGCTTTCGATCGATACCGAATTCGAAATCGACTGGCGTGTGTATTGCGCCCTACGACGCGTCAAGGCACACCCGCCGTCAGCAGCCCAGGAGTTTTGTTCCTTGTAACAACGTATCGACCCCAAGGCCGGCCCCCCAAACCCAGGAAGCCATTTTGAGGTAAGCGAATCTTCACTCAGAGACGGTTTTGTAACTCCAAACTTTCTGAGTGACATTGTCATGGCCTACTAGTCCGAATGAACGCATAAACCCAAATTCGGTTTTCATCGTGGACGATGCCTTTAATATACATCTGCTGTGCCTGGAGTTCACAATGCTCCTTGACCGGCAATATGCAGGCCTCCGCTTGAAGATGCTCCACCGGGGAGCTCCTTGCACAACCGGTAGCAATTCTAAGCGCAGCATTCTGTACACGCTGCAGCTTATTCCAGGAGCTGTCAGACACCAGGTGCTGCCACACTGGTGCCGCATATTCCAGAGCCGGCTGAAGTATTGCTCTGTAGGTTCTCAATATAGTCTCTCGGCTGCTTCCCCATGATGTTCCTCCGAGAGCTCTCAAGATATTAAGCCTAGCCTTGACGACTGTTTGATTCTGTTCCGCGTTTTTGTGGAACTTCAGTGAGGGATCAAGAATAAGGCCAAGCAGCTTGGGGAATTTTGCTGCTGGCAACAGGTCACCATCCCATTTGACATCTGGATGGGCACTGTGTTCCTTGGTGTTCGTTGTGAACACTGAAACAGCATTTTGCGGCTGAGACTGTGAGCATCATTTTATCGAGGAAGAGCTTCAACTCGACGAGATAGGCGCTGATCTTGTTAGCGGCTATCTGCAGGTCACGATCCTGGCACATGATGGTGATGTCGTCGGCATACATAACAATCCTTACATCATTGGGAGGCTCGGGAATGTCCTCAAGATACAGGCTGAATAGGGCAGGGGACAACACTCCGCCTTGCGGGACACCGGCTGCTATTGGAATGCTATCGGATACATGATTCAGGAACAGAACCTTAGCTTGGCGGCCTTTAGCGAACGCTGCAATCCATCGCTTCTGCCATGATGGTAGCGACGACTTTTCTCGGACAGCAGTCCCAAGTTAACAGAGTCAAACGCTTTGCTCAGGTCGAGGGCGACGGCCACCGTTCTCAGGGGCTTTGTCATGTTGAACCCATCGACCGCAAAGCTCACGATCTCCAATAGAGCTGTAGTAGTGGAGTGAAGTTTCCTGAACCCATGCTGATGCTGCTGTCGCTCATTTTGATCAGCCAGGTCCGTCACGATCAACTTTTCAGCTAATTTAGCGACGGGCGATAACAGGCTTATTGGTCGAAAGCCCTTTGCCGTGCTTTGGGACTTGCCTGGCTTTGGCAACGGTATCACATTGGCTGTCTTCCAAGCTTGGGGTAGAGTGCAGGTCCGGAAAGAAGTGTTAATGATATCTGCAAGCATCGGTAGAAGTTCCGTGGGAAGCTTCTTCAGGATGGCTGGGGAGATACCGTCAGGTCCGATAGCCTTCGAATTCCGCATTTCTTTGACAGCCTTCTCTACTTGTGTGAGAGTAAAGGCCTCAGATGCGTTCATGAGCGGCAACCGGCTCAGCTCTCTAACCGTGACTCTGTTTTGCACGCCTCGCTTGGTACGTGTGATCAAAAAAGTCTTGGCGAGTGCGTAAGCAGCCGCTTTCCCTGATTTGAAGACGTTCTCCTCGAACTCAATAGCGGAGCTCATCGGGGGAGCGGACCTTCCGGAAATTTTCCTCAACACTTTCCACGTCGTAGTTCGGTCCGCCTTGAAATTCAGCTTTTCAGTGAACTTCTCCCAGCATTCCCTCTTGTTCTTATCCAGATCCTGCTTGATCTCATTATCCAGCTCAGCAATCTCCGGGTCTAGATGGTCTGCGGCTCTCTTCTCATCTCTGGTTCTTATCTTCTGCAGTATTTCCCTGCTGACATTTGAAAAAAAGGTCTTGACACGACCCTCAGGAATTGCTGCTTTCATGGCCTTGCGGATGGCACTTGTTAGATGGCGCTCTTTCTGATGAACATCACCATTCCATGGGAAGTCGACCGCATGGCGGAGTGCAACATCTCTGAACAGGGTCCAGTCTGCTAGGCCTAAATTAAGATAAGTACGATGACGAAAACCAGAGTAAGGGGCAAGAGAGTCAGAGAGATCAATATAGACAAAGACGGGAATGTGATCACTGGAGAGAGTTGTGGATGTGGACCACGTGCAAGCATTAGAGAGATTGGATGACACAAGAGAAATATCTGGGCTAGAAGGTCGGCCGTTGGCAGGGAGACGAGTGGGCTGGTCATCATTGAGGATAACCAGGTCACACTCCTCAGCCCATTCTTCGACATCTTACCCTCTGGCGTCAGAATCAAGAGCGGAACAGAACGTGTGAGCATTGAAGTCACCCGCAAAGACAGCTGAAGGGGAGAGTGAGCAGTCGTACAACTGCTTAAGGAAGGGAATAGGATTATAAGTGGGGGGACAAGATGATATAGGAGGAATATATATGTTGAATAGAGATAAAGGGGTTTTGAGGGGGAGGTGGACAGGAATGTACTCGAGAGTACCGTCCTTAGGAGTATTAGGGATAATATGAGAAGGCAAGGCAGATCGCACGAAAGTAGACACTCCGCCCCCAAGAGCTGTCCTTGGCATGTGATAGGCGGTGTAGCCCGGAATGTTAGCTTGGGGATAAGTGGTAGATGGAGAGAGCTTGGTTTCTTGAACCATGATAACATCCGGGTGATGAGAACGTGCGAATAGAGAGAGTTCAGATAACTTGTTGCGAAGGCCGTTGAGATTAATGTGAACAATGGAGAGGGGGCGGTTGGTAATTGAGGAATCAGAGTTGTTGGGGGCAGAGCATAGAACACAACGAAAGGATGAGTCATGATGCCCCACAGAACTGAGGCCCGAACAGGAGAAGTGCACCCACCTTTGGCATCCGAAGCACTGGACACTTGTTTTATGCCAGGTAACATCCTCGCCGCAGGTGGCACATGGATACTTCCGTGCTGGAACTGGATTCCTCTCGACGCCGGCCCTTTGTAATAAAATCCTCAGGAGAGCTGCGGCCGACCAGCACCTCTCCCATGACAAAAACCCTCTTCTGGGAGGGGTTGACGTCGGTTTGCACGGAGGCGATCTTCTTTCCTCCACACTGCCACGGCACGAACGTACGACATCTCGGCAGCCCATTGATCTCAAGGAAAAGAGGCCCGACTGGCCTGTGGAGGAGCAGCATTTGAGTCCGACCTGGACACACTGCAAAGAAAATAGTTGTTTCGGACTTCGACGGGTCGACGTCTCTCTTTTGGCGGCTAAATTTTTTGGCAAAATTTGATTTTTTCACGCCCCATCTCGAGAAAAGCATTTCTCCTTGTGATCCACAATATACTCTGAACCCATCGGATAGAAATCGTTTGTCCTATGCTGGGTAAGAGAGAACCACGCTTCCCACCGAGCAATAATAACGCTGCGTCTGAAGCTGGCGCTAATGCGGGTAACAGGATATGAAGTTTGCCCGTTGCCCGTCCCCAGTCGCATCAAGATCTACCGATAATCTCAACCTCTTGCTCCATAGATGTGACGCGGGCTGTCCAACCTCACACAGGTCTTTATTTTGATACCGCGGAATCAGGCGGCATTCGGACCTACGTCAATCCCTCCCCGTAGAGAGTTTTCGTAATGGGATGATTACTCTCTTCGTGGCTGGGCTGCAAAGAAAAAGAAGGCGGCGTTTATAGTTTGGTCCACTGTCAGCGCGGGGAAGTTCAATCTTATAATATCGATTGTGCCTAGCGCCCACGCCGTCCTACCGCAGCGAGGAGATTGTGTGGCGATCTTCGTCTTCGCCGTTGCCCTTGTCAATCGATACTGCATACCCCAACGCCTCGACGAACGCTAACAATTTCAACTCTTTTGCCGTTTTCAGTCTCTGCGGGAATTATTAATGCTAGAACATTAGAATAATGTTTTCTGTGTGAACGATAGCGGCTCTGTAGTCCTTCGATATTTAGGTATTTGATCTGGGAAGGGTGTTGGCTAAGCGTGACTATCACTGTGCAGCAGATTTCTGCTTCCTGGCCGTGGCTATACTCGCTGGTGCGGATCCGTTCAACACGTGAGTTTCTAGGTTGTACTAGTCCGAATAATTGCTTTTGATCTCCCACCAACTGTTTCAGATCATTGCCTGATGAATCGCGGAAGCATATTACATTGATTCATGGAGGTCTGCCTGACGATGATGTTACTTCTGTTCAGTGTCGCTTAGGGTAGGGTATTCCTTGTTTTTTTTGTAATTTCCAGAAGAAAACCTCAAACCTTCCGCTGCGACACGGCAGCTTCAAGGTGCCGTTCATACTTCCGCCGAAAAGCGGCGCGGCGAAATGCAAATCTATGATATCGATCGTATCGCACCGCATGATCAATATTATAGACTTGCATTTTGCCGCGCCGCGCGGCGGCGGAAGTATGAATGATCCCTGACGAAGAAATATCGACTCTGAAGTGGATCGATACCGCTTCATTGCAATGCAGGCGCGTTGATTCGCTACGCGAGCCCGCACGTGGTGCCATCTATCCACCTGGAGATGAAATAATTGATGTGTTTCAGATTTTCTCTAGCCGATTTTCATGCGACGGAGATATTCGACTATGCTATAAGACTAGGGAATCCGAATGCGTATTCACCGCTTGGAGATACAGTTGATTATCAGAGGAAACGTATTCAGTACGCTCGTCTTATAGCAGAGTTAGGTGGATTTGCGACAGATGCGTTCAAGTGAGTATTGATTTTAATGATGTGATCTGACTGAGAAGTATAAAATGTTTGATTCTGCTTAGGTATTGCATGGAAATAGCGCGTGCGATCTGGAACTACTATCACATGCTGACCGTTTCGGAACTGACAGAGCTGTGTGATTTAGCTGACAGGTATGTAAACCAAATGAAGATAAATCTCGCAGTGCGCGTGCGCCCCGCTGTGACGTGCATGGTTTGCCAACGCGGCGCGAAGCAACACTTCTCTTTTTCAGACTTCATTGTGCGGCGGCAGCGGGCGAATGGGAAACGTCATGGATTGCGAGTATGCGTGCCATGATTTTACAGAAACAGCAGTATCAGTCCGGTGAAATACCGGAGGCCGAGATTCATGCGATGACGCAGCAAACTGCTCCACCTGCTCCGCAATCCCCTGTATGTTCAGTGAGCGTGAGAAAATAGAGCTTTTCTATGAAGTTTTTATCATTTTTTTAGATTTTAACTGAGCATGAGCAGCTGGATCAGCAGCACCAACAGGCGTTTGCAAATCCGGAAACGACGAATGCGCCAAGCATTGCCGAGTTTCAGATTCCTCAACCTGAGGTTGCCATGGAAAGCAGGTTTGTTCTGAAGGCTCATGAAGTTGTGCAAAGATTTCAAGCATGAGACGCGAAGCTACTATAACCCTGCCCTGAAAGCCTGCACATAAAGTCCTTCCGAAGGAAACTGTCCGCTTACACGGTCTGCGTGCGTGTTGAGCGGCCCCCGAAAAGGCATTTTCCGGACGAGTCCTTTCACGGTTGCAAACAGCTTACCGGGTTTCTATTCATGTGTTCATCTAATATTCCTGCTAATCGACTACAAAGTCCTGAAAAAGTTTTTGTGGTGGCCGCTTGACACGCACGCCGACCGTGTGAACGGACAGTCTCATTCGGTTAGACCTTAGCTGCGATTATTACGCGTAGCGGCTCAGTGGAAGAATAGGGAACATTTTATGTTGCTCAAGGAATTAAATCTGCTGCTGCGTCCTCATTTGCTCATGAGGACTTGTGTAGTGGGAAGTAGGTGGTATCAGGTCGTTGCGCCACAGGCAGGTTGGTTAGACCTACGTTTGCTATCAATGCACCAGCCGCTGCCGTGATGAGACCGGTCTAATAGTTTCCGTGATGCGGGCAACGCTGCTAATATACGACACAAGTTCTAATGGTTTAAAAGGATTCTATGACATCTCGTTCCCTGAGCGCTAAGGCGGAACGCTTTGAAGTCCTTCCCAAGTGCTCAGAGTGAGGTATCGGACAAGTCGAGGTTGCCCACAGCATCTCCGGGCTGATTGCGGTCATTTGAGTGCTTGCCGGGCTGATGGCGGGCCGATGTGAACTCTTTAGTCGAATGCAGGGTAACCAATGTATTTCTCGTAGGGTCGGGACAAAAGGAAAGCGACTGAGCTGAGCGTGAGCAGCCCTATGTGCGATGTGCGGGTCGTGTGATGCCGCAAGTTTTGTATTCGGTGGCACTCAGGGAGCCACGTTGGCGGATCGAAGTGGCATCCCACGAGAGCATGGCAATGTCTCCACTTCGGGTCGATAGCGGTCGAATTGTGGGTTAAGCGCGCACATGGCGTTAGAGCATAGATACTTCCTACGCGCCAGACGCGCTTGCGGAGACTATGAATCTTCAAGCGGCGACGTCATGGCGTAGCGGGAAAAAATTGTGCTTAACCTCTCAAAAAAGTGAATGCTGTGCTTGCATCCATCATCAGAGTATAGTACTGGAAATAATCATGATGAAACGGAATGAAATTGATGATGGATGAATAATGCAAATAATGCAAAGGTCGTGAGGTCACGGCCGTAGCCGCTATGGCGGAGCGGGCGTCGCATCAAGTCATTTATACTCCAACGCCATACCCGCACGTGACGCGCTGGCGTTGAGAAATATGAAGAGCGCCAAACTAGCCATTGGTCAGTTCTGTAAGGTACTCAGACTGTGGCGCTGGCGGACCAGGGATGACCACACCCTTTCTACTCCGGGCCGATCGCGCTCAGAGGGGTGCTGTTGAATAGCTATTGACCAGCGGTCCTCCCGGTGCGATACCGAGACAGTAGCGCCGGGAGCGCTCAAAGTCTATCTGCTGTGAGCCTGGCTAAGTCTCCACTCCGGGCCGATAGTGGTCGGGTTGCGTAGTGGGTAATTGTTAACCAGCCATCGACAAATGGTCCGTTCGGTGTAGTATTCAGACAGTAATGCCGGAGGACCAAGGGCGATCTCAGCCTCTCCGGCATGGCCCGGCAACGTCCACACTCCTGGCTGATCGCGATCAGATCACGGGGAGGGTGTCGTTAAATTGCTATTGATCAGCGGTCCGCTCGGTGCGATACCCAGACAGAAACGCCCCAAGGGCGGTCACAGACTTCCCGGTACGGCCTGGCAGCGTCTCCACTCTGGGCCGATCTTGGTTAGATTGTGGTAAGGATGTTGTGAACTAGCTATTGGCCAGCGGTCTGCCCGGTGCGATACGCAGGCAGTAGCTCCGGAAGCGCTCAAAGTATACCCGCTGTGAGCCTCCTAACGTCTTCATCCCGGGCCGATAGCGGTCCGACGCGTAGTGAGTGTTGGTAATTAGCTATTGACCAGCGGTTCGTCAGGTGTAACTACGTAATTGTACTCCGAAGGAACGCTAGGGAAACGGAAACAACTGACAACTCCCCTTTTCCAACCAGGGCCCTCAAAAGGAACAGGTGTACAAGAAAAACGCCGTGGAAAGCCGACGTCGTAGTGTTCTTTCTAAGGCCGGGATCATACTTCTCACGACCGGTGACGCGACGCAACGTGTGTAATGCATATAGACCAGAAATCTATATGCCCGGTATGCACTGTCGCGGTCGCTCGTAGCGGGTAGTATAATCCCGGCTTAAATCAAAGCGCTAACTTTGCTCCAGTACGCTGCGTTGCAGTCAGAACTGCACTCGAGATATCAAGATCAGCTTTCTGCAATCAGGTTTTCCAGGTCACGGTCGGAGTCGCTAACCGCCGAAGCACGTGACTGGCATGCGCAGCGTCAGGATCCGCTCCAGATGAGTCCCGTGACTCCGCATCATTCTGCGTCACACGAAGAGAACGATGCTGTTCGTTCCAGAAGTGTGAGCAATGCCAGTCAGCATGGATATGTGAGTCTGTTTGACGTTTTGGTACTTTTCGTGATCTACACGCAGTTGCGCGTCTGTGTCTGCGTGCTTCCAACATGTTACAAATTCTAGAAACGTAATTATAGCCGCCACAACCAGAGATTCCCTTGCCTCCGGTCGTACCGATACACAAACATGTTAATCTGGATGATCCGTCATCGAATTCTGAAGATGTCAGTGCTCAGTCAACAGTGGAAAGCACCCCGGTTCGCACAGTGGTGAGGAATACCTAGTAATCATCTTCATCATAACTGGGCCTTCAATGCTACCCTTGTCAGAATCATCAAACCGACGGTCTTCTGCCGCAAATCGTGAATCAGCATCTTCCTCAAATGTCATTGGTGAGTCAAGTTTTAAGGTTGAAGCTGGTTTGTAGACGGTGTGACATTGACCGCGTAGTGCGTGCGACTCGCCGGCTCTCTGACGTAGTGGTACGTCCTTGTTCCATCATCACTTGCCTACAGTCTCATGCGAGGCGTGCGCGCTCGTGACGCGTACGCATAGGATGGCTGGCGGTTAGAGGCTGTACGCATTGCGTACCACGCGGATAACAGTATCAGATGGCAGCGCTGTGACGCGTCCGTCTCGAATAGAGGTAGTGAATTGGTGTGTCCCAAGTTTTAGCCTCAACCTTCACCACATGCAGCACAGCCTCCACCACTACCACAGCCACCACAGCTACCACAGTCGCAACCACAACCTCAACCTGAACGGCAAACTAGCCCACCACCTCAGGCGAATGGCTTGCCTGAGTCGAATATGAAGGTATCCTAGTGGATATCAAATTCGGTCCGCTGGCAAGTGCTGATTCCGTGACCCAAAAACAATTCAGAAGAGCAGTTCTGGTAAAGGTTTCTTTGGCAGTGTGAAAGAGAAGCTGTTGAAGGCTATACCGAGTGGAAACGAGATGATTCTACCTGACGACAGCAAGCCTACGGTTGGTTTGACATGAAGTCAGGTTTTGGAGAATTTTGGATGATTCGTAATTGTTCAGATCGTCTGGGATGCAGCGAAGGGCCGCTACGTTGGTGCTGGAGTGGAGGAGGAAACGGCGTCTGCCCCACCGCCGAAGATGGACGGCGGACTGTCGCATGCTCATTCAGGCTCAGGAGGAGGACTTCGTGCTGCTCGTACTAGTGGAGGTGGGTCCATTTCCTCTACCTTTTGGGTAGTTTTTTTTAAAGGTATTCGCTGCCCAACTTCGCCATACAGTAAAACGCTGTACTACGCGAGGTCCAATGGCGGGCCGAGTCAAACCGCTTCGAAAATCCACCTTAGGTGATTCTTGGTCGGGCCTCACAGAACAGGAATCGGAGCCGAATGACAGTTCGTCTCGTTCGACCGATCTCCGGACTACGTATGTTGCTGTCCGGTTTTCTCCAGTTCGCCCGGAAAGCGATAAGAGGTCCGGAAGGCAACAACAGTGGCCCGGACAGCAACTGAAGCGGACCCGTAGATTGGGAGAACGACCCGAGCTGTCAGGCGGCTTTGGCTGAGAATCGCCTGATACCGACATCACAACGAAGTCAGCTGGGCGTGGAGACATAGCAGGGCTGATCCCGAGCCGGTGGAGAGCCGATCCGCGCAGAGCTTTCCTCGTTATTTGGCCGCTTGAGGTTGCCTTGGGTACCGTTTACCATGGCTCTCTGCAATCTACCTACCGTTTCTAGTGTTGTCTGTGTTTGTATGCGGTTGTTTCGCCTTCAGCCCGGAGCTAGCTTAACTTAGAGACGTTTCCGGGCCGATTACGAGTAGATCGACGGTACTGGCTCAGGCTCATTAGACCGCCATTCTGTCAGAACATCAGTGGCCTCCAGCGATCCGCCCGGCGTTTTGAATATGACCCGGCATCAGCCCTCCACTTTGGTCACTGCCCATTATCTGTCCGAAAGTGCAAAGATTTCCCTCGATCCGACCTACGAGTTCACATCGGCTCAAAATTCCTTCACTAATCATACTCTCACTAAGACGGTCTATCGCTCCAGCCGCGAAGCGGCTGGAGAGGTTTGGTTTTGCCTAAGCCTTGTGATCACTTAGAATTTTATAAAATAGTTTATAGAATCTTTGAAACAAAATTTCTGAAGATTCCCTTCTGGATATAAGCGAAGGGGTCCAAAATACACCTGCTATCCGAATTTCAACAAAATCGGTTCACAAATAACAAAGTTGTGAGCCCAAAAGCTTAAGAAAATTTCATGGTGTGCGCCGTAGGCCGTGAGCCGTAGGCCGTCACGCTTTTGAGTCCTCACTGCTAATAGCCACTGCCAATGGTTGCAGGCAATCAACTTGGCAGACAGGTAAGTTGGTAGGGGATGCTTAGGCTGGTAAGTGATCGATTTGTAGGTGAGTGGGGATTCTGATGGCATCATCGGGACGTCGTGAAAAGTGCTTCGGGCTCCTCATGACGTCATCAGGACGTCGTCAGAAGTGCTTCGGGCTCCTAATGATGTCTTCGGGACACCGTGAAAAGTGCTTAGGGCTCCTGATCAGGACGTCGTCAGAAGTGCTTCGGGCTCCTGATGACGTCATCGCGACATCGTGAAAAATACTTCGGGATTCTGATGACGTCATCTGGACATCGTGAAAAGTGCTTCCGAATTCCGATGACGTCATCTGGACATCGTGAAAAGTGCTTCGGGATTCTGATGACGTCATCTGGACATCGTGAAGCTGCCGAGATGTCGTACGTTCGTGCCGTGGCAGTGTGGAGGAAAGAAGACCACCTCCGTGCAAACCGACGTCAATCCCTCCGCGGAGAGGGTTTTTGTCATGGGAGAGGTGCTGGCTGGCCGCAGCTCTCCTGAAGATTCTACTGCAAAGAGCCGGCGTCGAGAGGAACCCAGGACCCGCGAAGAAGAAGAACTACCCATGTGCCACATGCGACAGAGATGTCAATTGGTATGGAACCAGCGTCCAATGTTTTGGATGCCAAAGGTGGGTGCACTTCTCTTGTTCGGGTCTCAGTTCTGTGAGGCACCACGATTCTTCCTTTCGTTGTATTGTGTGCTCCGCCTCCAGTAACTCCAATTCCTCACCTACCAACCGCCCTCTCTTTATTGTACATATCAATCTCAACGGCCTTCACGCCAAGCTTTCTGAATTCTCTCTCTTTGCCCATACTCATCACCCGGATGTTATCATGGTTCAGGAAACCAAACTCTCTCCCTCTGCTACCTCTCGACATCCAAACATCCCGGGCTATACTGCATATCATAATCCTAGGTCATCTCAGGGAGGCGGAGTCTCTACTTTTGTTCTGTCGTCTCTTCCCTCTCACATCATTCCAAACACTCCAGTGGATGGCACTCTCGAGTACATCCCATCCATC